>QVRM01000783.1:0-27981 GCA_003439945.1 Dermanyssus gallinae
ACAGACAGACAGCCACATCGGCCACGAGAAACCCCAATTTGGGGGAGTTCACCACTTACTTACTTAGTTACGGAGGCAGCCACAGCAATAGCAACAACAACAACAAACACCAGCAAGCAGCAGAACAACAAAAACACGTCTGGCAGCCGCCGCCACCGCCATCACCAACAGCAACAGCAGAACAGACTCGCGTCAAAGACCTCTTCAGCAATTTCTTCTTCGTCGCCTTCTTCGTCGTCGTCTTCTTCTTCCGCCACTCGTGACGCTACGGTAGCGCGATCACCGCTCGACGACGACGACGATTGTCGTCGCAGTGTCACCACACGTCGTTGGTGTCGTTGTGCTACTGTTGTTGTTGTACTGTTGTTGTTGCTGTGTTGATGTTGCTACTGTTGTTGTTGTTTACTGGTACTGTTGTTGTTGTTGTTGTTGCTACTGTTGTTGTTATTGTACTGTTGTTGTTGTTGTGTTGAAGTTATTATTATTGTTGCTATTGTTATTGTTGTTGTTGCTGTTTTTGTTGTTACCGTTGTTGTCGATGCTGTTGCTGCTACCGTTACGGCTATGAATCTCAATGAACGAAATGACTGACACAACAAGACCGCACAACGATGGCGTTGTTGTTGCTGCTGCTGCTGCTGCTACCGCCTTTCCTCACCAGAATATTCAAACGAATGTCGATCGAATTACTACGCCTACTACTACGACGCCAACCAGTACGACGACGAGTTGCAGTAGCAGCAGGTTGGCCAATCGTCAGTCAGTCAGTCAATCGCTTGAGTCGTTCTACTATGTCTACGGCTACTGCCACTAGTACTACTACTACTACTACTAAAACCACTGCCGGTCTTATTGTTGTGGTTATTGTCCTGTTTTGTTGCTGTCGTTGCTGTTGTTGTTGTTGTTACTCGGACAGATGTGAGGGCAGAAGATAATCACGGCTGCGGTGGCTGAAGTAGTTAGTGGCCTTTGTCGGTCTTGAACGATGATATTTTTGTTGTTGCTGTTGTTACTGGCGTTATTGTTATTGTTGTTGCTGTCGCTGTTGTTGTTGTGTTGTTGTAGTTGTAGTAGTAGTTATGGTAGTGGCTGTAGTCAACGACGCTAGCCACGTCTTTTCCTCACTCGGCCCTCACTCATCATGGTTTGGCGTCATCGACGGCGTAGTCGGCGAACCACGTAGCCATAATAAGGACGACGACGACGACCGCCGACGACGATGTTGTTGTTGTCGACAACGAGAACAGCTCCACAAAACAGCTCACAACATCCTGGCGCGACAGAGCAGAGTTCTGCCCAAACGATGCAGGAGGGTATTGCTTACAGCGGGTAGCACTCGCGTATTGTGCATGACACATACATGCATGCATACGTGCGTGCGTGCGTGTGTCGGTGCATGCGTACGTACGTAACGCCTCAACGGACGACTTGCCTTGACTTTGGCGGACACTCTTCATTCACCTCTACCTCACTACCTCCACCTCACTTTACTCACTTCACTTACCTCACTCGGCCATTCGGCGTTCAGTCAGCCACTGATTGATTCAGGCGGCGCTTGGCGGCCGCCCGGTCGGTCAGAGAGCTCGTTTCACAAGACCGTGTCGACGTTCCTCGACGGCCCTCACTGCCGTCTTGGTCAGTCTGCCGGTCAGTCTGTGTGGAGGGGAGGCGACGCGGCCGTACGAGGCATTCGCGTAGATAGGTAGCCCCCCGCCGGTAATCGTCGGCAGGTTGGTTGAACAGCAGCCAGAGCCAGCCGGACACCAACGACAACACAACACCAGAAGCGTCATCGGAGACATCTTGCCGGCCGACATGGCAAACGCTTCGAACATGAACGACGTCATCGTAGACAGCAGGCGTTGACGAAACGTCATCATCACAGACATGACATTGCGAGGGCGTCGACGACGACGACGACAACGACAAATAACAACATCAACAACAACGGCATTAAAAGCAACAACGACGTGTCGACCATGTAGAGCGTCCTACCCTCGCGTCTACCAGTACGAGGACTACAGTGACAATTGTTGGCTGCTCACTATCGTCAATGGGCGCACATGAGCGAGAAGATCGTGCTGAATCGGTAGCAGTCGGCAGTCTGTTGGCGTCTGTCTCCACTGCCGGCCCTCTCTTTGCTGCCTGCAGTAATAGATTGTTGATCTCCTAAGGCCGGTCTCGCATGACGGTCCCTACCAGGTCCTTGAAGTTCTTCCCCACCTGTGGTGCGTTGAGAGGTGCGGGCAACCGCCCCGCGCCAACGTTCGGTGCACCTTACAGGGCGCAGCACCTTCGTATCGGGGACGCATGGCTGGTGGTAACGGTGGGAAGCGGTGTGTGGTCATGGTTGAACGCGTAGTGTGGTGGGTGAGCGTGTCCAAGACGCGCATTGTCAGCGTTACAGATGAACGAGTTAGGCAAAAACGCCTAAAGTTAAATTAAAGGAAACCGATACCTGGCCGATAAAATCGTTTACGTGTACTTTGTTCGGGTGCCAGTAATGTTAGCGAAGTTAAGACATTGCATCTACTACCGCAGATGCAATACGCCTTATGAGTCGATAATAAACTGCCGTTGGCATCTGCGTCGCACTCGAGCCCGTAGTCGTACAAAGTATGTCTATGTCGCCGTTCTGACTGGCGATAAATTGACTTGCTCTACTGCAAGCTGCAAGCTGTCCAGTAAGTAAAACAGCGCAGCCATGCATCGTCAAATTCGTGCACCATGCATCTCTAACATCGCTTTCTGTTCTTGTTCTTGCAGGTGTCTGCACGAATAGCACGGCGCCATCGGTCAGCTCGATCAACCGGATTCTGCGCAATCGTGCCGCGGAGCGGGCTGCAGCCGAATTTGCCCGGGCAGCCGGCTATGGCGTAGGCAACATGGCGGCGCTCGGCATTGGCGTCGGCGGGATGCCGCTCGGCGCCCTGGCTCACGCCGGGGGCGCCGCCACCAAGGGACACCTCGGCGGACACCAGAGCGCAGGCAGCGCCGTAGTGGTGGCAGTGGCGGGGGCGGCGGCTCGCAAAACAGCCCCCCACCGCCGCCCCACATCTGGTCGCCGGCGTTCCTGCCGCTGCAGGCGGCGCACACGGCCGGCCAGGGGGGCCGAGAGCAGCCGGGGGCGGCGGTCTTCACCATGGGCACCACAGCCTGCTCGATCACCACGATCGAGCGAGCGGCGACGAGTCGAACGGCGGCGAATCGGACGACGCTGACCGGCCCAAGTTCCGTCGCAACCGGACCACGTTCAGTCCGGAACAGCTCGAGTGCTCGAGGAGGAGTTCGACAAGACGCACTATCCGTGCGTCGACACACGCGAGCGGCTCGCCGCCAAGACCGGCCTGTCCGAGGCGCGCGTCCAGGTGTGGTTCTCGAACCGGCGCGCCAAGTGGCGCCGCCACCAGCGCATGAACTCGTTGGGCGGCGCGTCGACGCCGCAAGGTCACAAGGGCGGTAGTGGTGGTGGTGGTGGCGGGGGCGGCGGCGGCCACAACATGGACGACTCACCGCTAGCCGATTCGCCGTCTCCAGGCCTGTCGTTGCCGCCTGCGTCTTCGCTGTCCGCAGGCTCGCCGCAGACCACCGCAGCTGGTGCTGCCGCTGCGGCTGCTGCCGCTGCTGTAGCGGCGGCAGGACATCTGGCCAACGGAGGAATGGGGCTTGGCCTTGGCCCAACTACAGGAATGACTGATGGTGGAGCTGGTGGGGTCGTGGCGGTCACCATCACCAGCACCACAGCAACAACAACAACAACAACGGTGGCAGTGGTGCCTTAAACCATCCGTTTTCGATCAACAACGTGCTTATGCACCTTAGCGCGCAGGCAAGCCAACCGTGGCGCTGTTGCGTCGGGCCTGCAGTCGCTCATCGCCAATTCGTCAGTGGCTGCAGCTGCCGCTGCGGCAGCTGCGGCCCACTTGAGAGGCACAGCGGTGGGCCCTCTGCAACACATGTCAGCATTCTCGAACCATCCAACCAGCTGCAGCAGCAGCAGCAGAACTCGGCCGACGATAGCAACAATGATGATTATGATAACAACAACAATAGCAGCACGGGCAACAACAACAGCAGCAGCAATCATCACCACCATCATCACCACAACAGCAGCAGCAGCAGCAACAGTAGCAATAACAGTAACATTGACAATGACCACGGTCACGATAACGACATGGAAGGCGTCGGCGGCGCCGGCGGTGATGACGGCGAGAGCGACCTCAGTAGACCAGCAAGCCCGATCAAGGTCGATTAGAGGTCACTCGATTGTTCCTGGCCTCGGGGAACGTGGTCTGCGGATTATGTGTTGAGTGTCGTCTTAGGTGTGTGTGGGGGTGTGGGCGTTGAACATAACCTGAAATACGAAAAAAAACAACTCATCCCGGTTCGGCGTCTATGAGTCGACCCCGCTGGAGCATGCAAATATCGATCTCTGAGTGAACCCATCATCTTCATACATGCGCGCCCGTGTGTAACGCGTAGCTTAACTAGGAAATGACATGCTGGCGGGAGCTATCGTTGCAGCTAGCTTACTCAACGTCGCGCTTGTTGTAGCGGCGTCCGTCGAAGTAAAGATGATTTTTGGTTTTCACTGTTCCTGTATATCCGATTACGTTTGCTTTGATCGACATAAGATCGATACGAAAGACGCGCCGTCATGTGTCATACATTAAGTGTCACGAAGCGAGTGTTAAGAACAATTTAGTAATAAGTAGCATGCTATATTCTTACTGGTGCTATCATATATACATATATACGAGATAGAAATGCATGTATGTGTGTGTGTGTGTTGTAAATAAGTTCAAAATACCTCATATTACGGTTGCATGTAATGATTCAGCGCTATAGGTTAAACGCAATTACACGACGACTCCATAGATAATGCCCGGTTGTGCCAATACTGGTTGCTAACGAAAAATGCAGTTAATATAGCAGTTACAAAAATAGCTACAATTAGTACGATAAGTCGAAACACGAATCTTTGCACGAACAATTTCTAGCTAAAACTCAAACTGTTCGGCTAAATCTAGTCAAATCATAAGTTCTACATATTTATTCCTTTCGTATGTCGTCTGTACATATGTGATGGTGTTCAGTAATTTCGCGCACTCTGTACTCACAAATAAAACCTGCAGACACCCAGCTGCTTGCGTGTTCATTTTTGTCTAGCCTGACCTGTTCCACCGACTCATGGTAACGCGTCGTGTGATCTAGTTACGGAAATACGAACATAGCATTCAAGTCGCGTTCTAGATCCGCGGTCTGTCGAAATGCCTGTTTTTTTTACTATAAAGAGACAACATAACTGTTTATCTAATGTTCTTGCTGTTATTGTCACTGTCCCATGATCCGTAGCTGATAAAACGCTCTCGTGCCAGGTCCTAATGGGCCAAGCCGTTGGACATGACGACAAGTTCAAAATGTTTGCATAACACATAAAAAAATTATCATTAGCCCTGGCCTTATGCAGAGAAATCTCCCTCGTGGCATAGCATCATTGACCGATTCGTCAAACGTCTTAGCAAGCCCCCACATCTGTGACGTGCATTATTAACACACGGCCGATCCACCGCACCAACAACTCCGCCTATTCCGTAGCATAAATCAACACAGACCAACCAATTCTTCATATCCGGCATTTACAGTTCGAAAGTTGCTTTTCAGAAGCAGTCTACATAACTGTAGCTTTGAATGAGCTACTCTAGTTGTCTATTGTACGATGGGCCGAGACCGCTTACCTTGCGTTATCGGCTGCGACAAAAGTGGTCGCTAGGAAGTTGACAATTCGTACTTTAGTACTGTTTAGTAACATTGGAAAAGCAGTAGTAATAGTACAATTTCAAAACGATACATGCAACGCAAAGTATGCATAGACGCATGCTATCTAGAGTAAAAGCTAGCAGCGATTAAAATGCTCTTTGCTATTCAAACATCGATTTTCCATCTTCTAGCCGCTGATGGCGGCGTAGAGTCCCGGCTCCATGTAGAGCTTGTCGTTGCTGAAACGGAAAACGTCGAAACATCGTATTTTGTGCGATGTCATCTAACGCATCAGCGCATGCGCAAAAATAAAAAAACAGGTGAAAAAATTTCTGTAAAGATTCTTAGGATTGATCCTCGCTTTTTATCTCTAGACTTATTTTCAGATTAATTGCCAGGAAGATCAATCGGCCGAGAATAAGCGAGATCAAATCAAAGCTTTTGTGGAGTTCATAAGCTGCCAAAAAGCTTGCTATCTCAGCATACATAACAGCCAGGGAGGCTCCCTTTGACAAGGTGCTACGCCTCAAGTGCCGGAGATACATCCATCGAGGTGACATTGTGCTCAAACTCTAGTGCACATAGTATATTGGGCAAGACAGACAGTAACCGTATTTTGTTTAACAGCATAAATCAATCTGCGAATTAAATGAGCTAACCAATTTTGTTCATTCAAAAAGTGCTCTCTTTTGTTAGCCACAACCTTTATCCTATCGATTTATATGGCAAATAATTCCCGTTACTGCATCTCGAAGAATGTCTCAAAGTGTGTTTTGCTGCTTCCCGGCGAAGATATATTTTTCCCTGTAGATAGTTCTGCAGATATCTAAATATGTGGTGTGCGGCGGTGCAATGTATGATGAGTACGGTGAATGCTGATGAGCATTTCCCAATCAAAGCTTGCTATCTTACGTAGGCTAGATAAACTCAAATGCGGCGTCGTGTGATCTTAGTGGAAGATAACACCCCCTCGATTCTACGAGACGATGTCTCTTCCTTTAGAGAGAGGCAAAAACTCGGTCGAGCACAGTAGATACCCGTGTTTATTGGTTTTGTCCATTAGGAAGTAACTGGGGTGCACCAGGGCCATCCACGTTTCACATTGCTGTATCAGACCCACTTTTCGTCACAGGTAACTGTTCGATCCGAAACGGACACTCATTGCGTCTGCCAAAATAAGCATTTTGCTAGACGCTCTATTTGGTTGTGCCCGTTCAAATCGTGTGTTACCCACTGGCTCAATTTTGGCACGAAACCATGGGCGTGAAAGCGAGTGACGATGGTTGTGTCACGCACCCCCGAAGTCCATGGCTTAGATTTATGCGTAGTCACTCGGGGATTTTGTTTCACGGTTTCGCGCAAGCGGTCCTTTCGAGCGTAATTGGCCTTCCCAAACGGCGTTCATCCAGAAGGCTTAAGTGTCCGGAATGAAACTTGGCGAACCAGTTGTAGTACTAAGTCGTTAAAATGCTGCCCTCCCTGAATACGTTCCAAGTATTTCGGACAGTTTTCGCAGTCATGAGTCGTTTTTTTTTAATTCTTACAAGATCACCGCCCGTAAAGTGGAATTTAATCAAATTCGTATGGCAAAAACAGTGTATGCGATCAAGCTTTCAAAGATGCTCACAGTCTTTTTCTGTCATATACCGATCTCGGACGAAGGGATACGTCATCTGACTGACTGTATGGATCTCCCTTAATCTCTCCCTTCCCTCTGCATCTTTTTCTCGGGACAGATGGCCGATTCTTGTCAAGATGCAGAGTCAAGTACAGCTGTGAATTTTCAATTGGTCGACATGCGACAACGCAGGTTTGCGGACCGGATTCGGTTGCGGCCGTCCGCAGGCATCGGAGCCATCTGCACCATGTCGTCCGATCTGTCATCAACAATGGTTTGGGGGTGAACTGGGTTCAACTTGGGGTTGAAAGGGAGGGAGGAAGCGTACCATATTGTGCGTCCGCGTATTTGTTGACCAACCAACCTGCACTGCCGTTGCTGGAGAGATCAACCAATGCCCGATTCGTCTGCTTAATGATATTGTCATCATTGTCGTAGTAGGGGTTGTTGTTGTTGTTGTTGTTGTCGTAGTAGGGGCTGTTGTCGTCGTCGCCGTCATCGTCGTTGTTGTCAACGTCATCGTCGTTGTTGACTCCGTCGTCGCTGCTGCTGCTGTCGCCGCCTTCGTGATGATCCTCACTCCTCGCCAGCCAGCATGATCGCCATGATCGCCGCGTTGCCGTGTGGCGGCCGGGCGATCGGCCAATGACCGGACAGCGAGTCGTCAGCATCGACGGCGACGCAGCGTAGCCATCTCGTGGACTCTGGTTGGTAATGGTCAATGAGCAATTGGCTTGGTCACAACGACCACCGCCGCCGCCGACGACGTTGGCCCCAAGCACGACCATAGCAACGATGAAAACGACGAAGGAAGAATAAGCTCCGCCCGGAAGGAGGGGTCTTGCGTCACGAAATCGCCGCGTGGCCATTCATCTATTCATCTCTCCCGCTCTTCTCTATTTTGCTCTCTCTCTCTCTCCCTCGCACGATTTCTTTCTCTCGCATTTGTTGCGATTTAAATCTGCTGCCCATTTTGCTCTTTTTCCACTCTCTCTCCCTTTCCCTCTCTATATATTTCTCGCGCACTATCTATCTCTACGTATATTTCTCGCGCTCTCTATCACTCTAGGTGTTCATCTGTGCCCATCTATTTCGCTGTCGACGTCTCCGTGTCGCAGCTACGCGTCGGCTCGCCTGACCAACCGCAGGGAAGCAACGGCAAGATAGCGTGTTTGAATCTGCCGCGGGCGACACCACGGCCGACAGTCGTCGCGCCATTGCCGCCGCCATAGAGCTGAACAACCAATATTAGCTTCATAAGAAGCCGCTCTTGTATTTGCTCTTTTCCTCCGTCATCTCCGTCTTCTTCGTCTTCCTCTTTCTTCTCCATTTCCTTTTCCTTCGGTGCCGGACGAGCGGGAGGTGCACCGACGCACCGAGCTACGAACAAGCTACTACGTACTCGACTACAGACGTAACTAACCACTACTGCCTCTCTTTCTCACGCTCTCTCGACGGCATGACTTGAACCGGCCAATCAAGCGAGCAGTCGTGGTCAAACGAAAACGGCAACGATAATCATACGCCCATTACGGCGCAGCGTCAAGCATGCGCTGCCATTCAGATGGTTGCATGCGGGGTGGCCCTTTGGGCAGCGTGCAGGGTGATGTGCGGCACGACACTGCAGACCTACGCCGCATGTTCACATTCGTCCGCATAAGATGATGCCGATCTTTCACCACCAGTGGACTGATGATTCGGCTCGAAATTCGGGTAACATGCACACTTTCGTCGAACGAACGAGGCGTTATGCGCCCGAGGAGTTATGCGCCGCTACCACGGCCACAGGCCGCGCATTCTAGGGACGGTCGAGTCCGGAGACGAAAGAACGGCTGCTTCAAAACAGAACGTGTTCAGAAAGCAACGCTATTTGAAGCTGCGCAAAACAGACAAACGCTACGCAATCAAGCCGTGATTTGCATCACTGCGGACAAAAATGAGCCGCTTGGATATGTTGGAACTCTGAAGTAGAAGAGGTGATGACTGATGAGACTTGATCGTCGGCCGTTGGTCTCTCTGTCCGTCCAATCAACAAACGGGATCGTAACAACCCTAATCATCATTTTATCGTAATCGTATCAGAGTAAAAGCGCCGCGAGGACGAAACAAGTTGACAGAGGCTTTCCGCCGTGTGCTGCAGTCGTGTACTGGTTGTTGTGTACGTTGTCTCGTGCTGGCCTGCTTCGCTGGGCGCATTGAATTCGAACCGAACAGCCGACCAACAAGCTTCCGACCCTTCGGAAGCGACGTCTTTACAACAAATATCTACAGCAACAATAGCGACGAGAACAACAACAACAACAACATTAACGACGATAATGACCGTACCGTGGCCTTATCTCAGCACCGCATTAATGACAAGTTATTGAAGGCCGCGGCGTAATTCTTTGCAAACCGTGTTTGGTCGGGCAATCTAGTCTAGAACAACCTCCAGTCTCTCTGTCGAGTTTCCACGCTCCGCCCCCGAAGCAACTCAGTCCAAATGAACATACGTCAACAGGTGCACCACTACCACCATGACAACCATTCAAGCACAGCCCATTGTGGCCCACTTTTTTTTTTTTACTAACTAGGAAATGCGAAACGCACATACGGTCACCAGTGCAGGTTTGTACTCAACTACAAGTGTGGACCGGTAGTGTGGGGCTCCAACCCACTAAAAAACAGTCATGTCCTCCTCCCCCCCTCCCCCAGCAGGGAAGTGCTGTTAGCATTACTACAAACTACTGAGAGGGGGTGTAATAGCCCGGTTTACTGGTCGCGCCGGCCCCCTGTAGCCAGAGGGAGCGTCGACATGCGCATGCGGTTAACCCGCTCTTTCTCGGTTAAAACACGCCTGATGACGGTCGTGTTTGTGCACCAATCACCAAGTGTCATCTTTGTTACCAGAGCAGGAAGACCAGGTGAAGTCGACGAAGTGCGTTCTTCGAAGCATGCATCTTCGTAAGGCCGTTGCCAGCGTGGCCTTTGGCCAAACTGGAGCACAGTATAAGACGATGGACTTGGCTACCGATATCAGAAAACAGCGTCTAGACAGGCGCGGGCCGTAGGAGTTGGGCATTAGGCGACCGAGGTTGTTAGCCGCCTTGAGGGCTTTCCCGCATGCATGCTGTAAAAGAGAATGCCTTTTAAGGCTTTTCTCTAAGACGACTCCAAGGTATCGGACGGAATTAGACACGTTGATGGCATGCCCCTCAAGCACGATTTGCAAAGCCCTGCAGCGCTTACGTCCCATTGTGGCCCACTACCAGCACTGCTTCTACTACGACTACTCCTATTGCGCTGATCAGTACTGTATTTTGTCAACACCAGTTCACATATACATATGAACTGATGTTAACAGAATACATTTTCTTTTCTCAGTTACTTTTATCTACTTAGTATATATATATATATAAACTCGTAGCACGGGAAACAAACAATAGACGGACAAACGCCACGTACCTTTCCTTGTTGAGCATAGTCTTCCAAAAACTTAACATATCTAACTCAACAATCCTCAACAGCCGTTACGCTACGAGCAAACTATTCAGAATATTTAGACCCAAGATACTCGTCACGGCGCATATCACATAAGTATTGCTCTAATAAATTTCAGCAGGCAGTGATTTCATGAGGCCAGGCCCGAAGAATATGGGAGACGCTTGACAATTTGGAGCTTTAGTTCGTGCACAGTCATCTTTTGCATCACGGGCCGTAGTGCTATGGTGCGTCTCTTCTTTAGTCTAGAAGTGTTGCTCAAAAGTACTTTTAATTATGCACAAATGTGGTGGCATCCTCCCGCTCAGGAGTAAAACCATTGGTCCAGATTAAATCGGCGATTATTAATTTTTTTCTATAAGCTGCATCTACATTGGCTTTATATTCGGTTGCAGTTAAGCCTTTAAAACATGTTTAGTCACAGTACGGTGTTCGTTCTGCTTCATTGTCAATAAAGAGTCTGATACGTTACAATTGCGCGATATGCTACAAACGCAATTTAAAGACAAACCACATGGTACTTAATATTTCTAGTTCTGAAAAACGGGTCTTTCCGGCGCTGTTGGGGGCATGAGCTTCTTGAAACTGTAGCATACTACGTACCCTTCGATGCACTTAGTATAGATCAAAGTTTAACCACTAAGAATGACCACAAAATTAAAAGAACTTCACAAATTTTATCTGTATTGGCATCATCTAGTTTCTGGTATATAGAGTAGTTTTCAATACGACCCCCTTGGTCTGAACCACAGCCAGAAGTCTGCAGAGGAAGGTCTCAAGGGTATTATAAACGATCTATTTTAGTATCTTATTCCACTCATTCTATTACAAGAGCTTGCTGCAGGGCATTGGCGGAATTGTATCTGACGGTACAGATATTGGCGTCAAGAATCCTCCACAGGGAATACTCAAGCGAGTTCAAACCCGGCAAGTACGGTGGCTATCGGTCAGATATGGGAAATCCCAGTGCGTGAACTCCAAGCCAGCCCTAGGTTTCTTTGGCCTTATTAGAAACCGCCGAACCCTGTTAACACGTGAACCATCGGTCTTTAAAATGCTCTGAGGTCCACGGCATTAAATGATCCATCAAAATTTCGCTGACGATCTCATTCGATCTCGCCCCGTCAATTTGAGTTCCAGCCACTCTGAAAACGAGCGGCGGTCGCCCGTCCTTGCTAATCCTGGTGAACACCTTACTCGCTTAGGCTGGTGCTTGGACGCCCATAGCTTGAAATTACTGTTTTACGTCGTTAGATTCTTGCTGCAGCCATGCCCATCATTTCGCTTGCTCACAAGTTGTTCGTTTAGTGAACAACAGCGAACACTTTCTCATCAGAGCCGACGATGTTCAGAACAGGCCGCGAACTTGTCATATATTGAAGACCTTTAAGTTGAGATGGTTCTTCCGCATCACGCTGCTGTCCGAGATTTTCAAGTCGCGAGTAATCTTTGCAGCGCTTTGCTTCGGACTCCTCTTTGACTAGACTTGTACTTTTCTAAAATTGTATCGGCTAGTTGCAATAGGTTTCGATCCGCGGTTGCACACAGCTACCGAGCCTGTATCATTGTATCGTTTCGTAGTGCGTATCACAAACTTTATGTAGAGTTTAGAATACTGTAGCTAAAATGCAGCACTACAGCATGTCGCTTTATGCCTAGGAACCCTGGAGTAACGACGAAACCAGCATAGTCAACTATATATATATTTATATATATATATCCGTAATAGCACGATACGTTGCAACCAGAGTCAGCACAAATAGCTAGCATGCCGGGATTCAAACGCCCTGTTTTAAATATATAGAGACAGAGCGAGAAAGAGGAGGGGAAAAGACATGGCAAGAGAAAAGTAAAGAGGAATAAAATGTGCTTTACACAAAAATTTGAGAATCATGTCGTTACTAACATTTGTGGATTCTTTTTCCTCTCGTCCAAATATGTTTAATGGATGCATGTCGCATGTGCAAAACCCCCTAGTAATGTATTAGCTGTCTCAAAGTACCAGGTATATATAAAAGAGGCCTCGGGGTTCCGAATTTCGGCCAGTTTAGAAGCCGCTTAGCCCAGCTTCAGGAGAATCTTGAAGCCCGCTGCGGAGGCAGGCCTGACAACGTACTATCCCAACGTGACTGGAGCGCCCTTTGCACGCTGAGGTACAACGACGTCCTTTTAATGAAGCTGCCGACGGCACGACCAGAGCTCGCCTAAACGCCGTGTCCGCCAAGGATTCAGGCGCCTGGTTACACGCACTTCCCAGTGCACCCATAGGTACCCTTCTCGATGACGAGACGATTCGCATAGCAGTAGGCCTACGAATAGGGACAGACCTAGTTAGCCCGCATCGGTGTCAATGTGGTCACCCCGTCGACAAACTGGGACATCACGGCCTGTCGAGTATCATCAGCGCAGGCCGACGCTCTAGACATGCCGCTATCAATGAGACCTTCAGCAGAGCCCTTAGGTCATGCGGTCGTCCGTGCATCCTTGAACCCACGGGCCTCTGTGCGGAGGACGGCAGGCGTCCAGATGGGATGACACTTACACCATTCGAGGCAAAATGCTGGTTTGGGATGCAACCGTTACCGACTCGCTAGCACCTTCTATGGTCGGTTTGCAGCCCATCTTGCGGAGACCAACAAGCTAAGAAAATACTCATCAATTGTGTATCCCCACGAATTCCGGCCTCTCGCGTTTGAGACCTTGGGTGCTCCTAGTGTTCGGACCAGACAGCTAATTCACAAAGTCGGCACTATGTTAAATATGTCAACCGGTGATAGCAGATCGTCGTCCTTCTTTAAACAACGGTTGGATTTTGACGTACAACGTGGAAACGCGGCCTCCGTTCGTGGCACTCTTCTGAAGTGGTCTCGGCCTAGCCTAGACGAAGCGGACACGTGATTGTCACAATGCACACCCGCTAGGCCCATTGGCATAGCTAACCTTCCATAATATGTGCCCCACATGCATATTGTAATATACGAAAAATAAACTCACTGGAGTATATATATATATATATATAATAAGTGGTAATTCGATAAACCTACTAACAAACAATATATGTGTTTGGGATGTTTTAACGTTGTTTCCTATACACAGCAGTGTGCCAATTTGTTGACCCCTTCGAAAATGTACGATGTATCAGAATAAATATTATATACTATATTTACGTGGTTCTTGTGATAAAATACGTTTCCGTCTCCTCGGGACTTCCTAATTTTTCGAAGGGTCACAAACGCGAGAATGAGAGAAAGCGGTTGTACGTAACTCTTTTTTTGGGGAACGAAAGAACCAATATCTACACGGCTGTATTTTGTTTTGTTTATTGGGTTGTCTTTTGAACCGGATAATTGCAAGCAGTGCTCTGCCTTTCCTGGATAGAGTTGCTGTTGCTGCTGATTGTAAAGATAAGCGCACACTTTCAGACAGTGTTCCTCGTAGTAGTATCCGTAGGCCGTAGCGAGACGCCTCCATATGGTGACGACAGCGAATTCACTGCAGATACTTGGTCCGTCACAGCGTCGGGCGATAATGGCACGCACTGTCATCATCAGCGTGTGTTATTGCTGCTGCTGTTGTTGTCGTCGTCGTCGTCGTTGTTAGTACAGTTGTTGTTGTCGTTGTTGTTGTTGAGTTCAGTGGCTCCAATCAAATAGCCGCCGTCGCTGTACGGTTTGCTTATCATCTGTTCTCAATGAGCATCGCTGAAAGAGAATTCGATTAACAATAACAGAACGCATCGAACCGGCGACACCTCGGTAGATGACAACCATGCGTCCTAGAGAGAACAAGCATCTTCCTAGACCACGAGATCACTTGAACAAGTTCACTTAGTAACGATGATTTGCGAAGTGTTTCAAGGTTCAAGTGCAGTGGCTGTACCAGTAACAGCAGCCGCTAGTTACTGCAACGCCATCATCACTTATACTGTCTGAAAGTATTTGAAGCGCCCTGTTCGGCGTTATAAGGTAGCAAATAAATAACTAAACGAATACATTCGTCTCTACTTTTCTAGTGCAGTTAACTGGCCTAGCCTGGCGAGCTTTCGTGTTACGAGAGAAACATGTTTCGACTGCAATTCCATTGAACAGCCTTTTTGTTGGGGACTCGCGTACTTGTCTATGCGTATGTATTTGCGGGAGTAACTATGACTCTCTTACCGGCCTTGGTCCGCTGGTGCGTGACTGCCACGCGCTGCGGGGACCTTCACTGGCCCACTTGTAAGTTAGTCAGACGGTACAAACTCCCGAAACCGACACTCCCGTGTTTTAAGAACTAACCGGGGGGCAAGGCATACGATAGATTTGGGTGTCAACGAATTTATATTGTCATCCTGTCGTGGCCCATTCGAGGGCTGTTAAGGCTACTGCCAATACGGGGAACTCGTGCTGCATAGAAGTCCCCCGGGCTGGACGGTTAACGCCCCGAGTGACACTCGGTGGTACCGTCCGGGACGCCTGCTGCCTTGGCTTAATAGGCAAAATGAGCGAGAAGTGGCCACACGAACGCAGACCACCGGTCGAGAGGGCCTTCTGGCCCCGTATTTTACGGGGAACCCCTGCTCTGGAGTGGTCCGACGCCCTTCGGGGGGAAGGTATATTCCGGGGTGTAACGCGGAATCGCGAGGTGAATGCGTCTAATCGGTACGGTGGAGTAGTGTGGTACCCCCATTCCAAACCTCGATAGGGGGGAGGGTGGGGGATCTGCTGGCCTGTCAATTCGGGCTGGTGGGCACTCCCGTTCGGGTCCGCGCGTATTAAATCGCGGTTCAAGGGCGGGAGTGTAAGTATTTCTCTCTTTTGCTATGTAAATGCATGTGTCGAATATACATAGTTGTTTTTCTTTCCTTGGGCACGTTTTTTGTTGCGTGTATATTAGCACATTTATACCAGAACTAGTAGTAGATAGTAAAGAAAGAAGAACAACTCGAAAATTGATCAATCAGTTGTAGCGACTGCTTGAAACTAGTTTAACAGCATCACAATTTAGGCGGCATTAAGGGACGATGCCGAAAAATTCCAAGCAATCGATGACAAGAAAATCCGTCATGACAACAGAAACAACAACCACAACAACAACTACTACAGAAACGACAGCAATATCAACACCGTCAGCATCAATGACTACGACCGCGGCAGCAAAAACAGCAGCAGCAACAACAACAAGAACAACACCAACAGCGACGACGATGACGACGACGACACCAACGTTTACGATCAATGACTTGTCGATGAGGCAGCTAAGACAAATCGTTCACAAACAAAATTAATTGCCTAATGAATGATATTGACGACGAATTTTCGCAATGCGCGGCGTCCGCTCACGGCGGCGGCGGCGGTCTGCTGGTTGGTACCCCGGCCGGCCTTCAGCCTCGTCAGCTTCGTCACCCGCCGATGCCTTCGGCGGTGATGGTCGGCGACTACATACATATACAGTGTATATATATTTATATTTATATATATATATATATATATATATATATATATATATATATATATATATACATATACAGTATATATATATATATATATATATATATATATACACTGTATACGTGTGTGTAGAGAGCGCGCAGGCAAAAGAGTGTTGACAGTAGACGAGAGCAGGAGATAGAGGCTTCCAGACCCTCCACCGCAGGTATCTCAGAACGTGGTTCTCGTCGTCGTCGTCGTCGTCGTCGTCGTCACCTGCTGCAGCTGGGCTGTATAGCTCGAGTTGGTACAATTTGACGATGCTGTCAAATCGTGCTTCTGCTGCTGCTGCTGCCGCCGTTGCTGCTAACGGCTTCGCTCTCGGTCGGCACCGCCACTTTGCTATAGCGGCCGGTGTTGCCGCTGCTGTTTCTACTACTACTACAGCCACATTACTGCAATGCGTTGGTCCTGGATCGCTGGGGCGAGTTCATGATGATCGCCGACTTCATCGCCGACTGGCGATGCGACTTCAGCAGTAGTCAGCAGCAGCAGCGGCAGCAGCAGCAGCATCGACCATTTCAACAACGGCAACTTCATCACTGGCGACGCGACTTCAGCAACGGCGAGTTGAGCAGCATTGCTTCGAGCGGACAAACGATCAACCGATACAGCAATAGCAGCAGCAGCAGACACGAACTTCACCACGCCAGCGATGATAGCGATGATGACGATGCCACTATGCCATCGTGAACGACGACCGTGAAAGACCGTAGACTACCAGACAGACAGACAGCCGGTCGGTCGGACAAACAGACAGAGAGATAGACGAACAGGTAGAAAGGCATGCAAAAGATAGTCGGCCGCCACATTGAGAACGAAGACGACGTACGGACAACGAGGAGACCGAAACGATCGGTGGGGCGAGGGACAACGAGCGACAAAGTACGAATGAATCGCGAATCAGCCGCCGAATGAAATGCGACTACCTACACGTGATGCAGGCAATGATAGCGATTCTGCTGCTGCTGAAGAACGGAAGAAGAAACCTCACAACATTACGTTGATTGATGCCAACCATCAATGCGCCCGACCCATCACCCCGACCGAGTTGACCTGCTCAAGCAACTCCCAAATATGCGTCGAAGAAGCCACAGCAGCTCAATAGACCCGGCGCTACAGCCAGACAGATAGACAGACGTAGAAACTGACGCGCCCCGCACGATTGCATTGCATGACAGATTTGCCAACGTCAACGCCGAAAGGTGAGGGCCAGTGTGTCGTGCCACACTTCGAAGTGGGCGCTAGCGTGAATGAGTCGAGTTTGCTTAGCGTAATCATGATGATGATGATAAAACAACAACAACAACAGCAACAACAGAAACAACAGCAGCAACAACAACAGCAACAGCAACAACAACAACAACAACAGCAACAACAACAGCAACACCAACAGCAACAACAACAGCAGCAAAAACAGCAGCAACAACAACAGCAACAGCAACAACAACAACAACAACAGCAACAACAACAGCAACACCAACAGCAACAACAACAGCAGCAAAAACAGCAGCAACAACAACATTCATACTGGAAGTTACCATTACAAATAACATAAGTGGTCGTAACTATTGCTGGAATTTGTGCAGATATAGCGCTTATCAAGATAACAGCAGTCAAATGCAAGCATTGGAGAATACGATGAAAACAAACCGAGACGGATAAACGTGTTCGACATTGGACGTAACCAAAGCTTGACGGAGAGAATGAAAATCTAAGAGGCATGGAGTGAGTGAGTAGTGGCTCCATAGGCCCAAGCATATAGAATCAAAAAGAGACAGGTACTGTAGGTTTAGAAAAACATTAACCACGTAGGAGATCAGACACGAAACGACGGTGAACGTGGACCAAGAAGTCGAGAAAGAACAAGACAACATCCGTCAAAGGTTAATATGTAGAACATCAAGCAGAAAAACAGAAAAAAATAATGCTTCGAGCAATAGACAATAAAACACGAACGAACGAAAAGCTCCGCCCTTCGCTTATTCCTCTCTCTCTCTCTCTATACTTCTCTCTCTTCCTAACTGCCTCAAAGAGGTGGGTAGCCCTCACAGCGTCAAGCGGAGGTGCAAAACGAAACAGAGGGACTGGCCCACAGACAGCAGTGACGAAATGTCACCCCATATTCAAGAATAGCACTGGCAAGTCATGGCGACCGCAGTAGCAGCAGCAAAACCAGCAACACAATTAATTACTGGCTACTGTTGTTTGCCACCAGTGGGTGCAATCGACGGCTCACATTTGCCCCTACTGGCAAGAGAAGGAGAATATCGAGAGTATGGTAGCCAGAAGCGCAAAGGGAATAATCGCGCGCGGGCCGCGATCATCTCGCCGCTGGCACGTGTACGATGGTCTGGTGGCAGACCAATGAAGGTCGTGTCATTCGGATTAGACAATCCGACTGAGCATCCCGCTGCGACCGGCCGAAAAACTGTCGTCGTTTACAAGTTAGTGTATGAATGTATATATATATATATATATATATATATATAAAAGTACTCCTCTTCCACCAGGTGTGACGTTTGCTCATAAACGACTCTGCTCTTGGGGCGCAACTTTGCTTCAAATCTTTCAGTCCCATGAAGGGTCCCCTCTGCTATTGTGGCAGTCGGAAGGCAACAGCGTCTAACGAATCAGGTATCCAACAGCAAAGGGTCAGCGTTAGTAAACTACAGGTAGTATAAGCGAAGCTTTGCACAAACACAACAAGGCAGCCGGTCTAGATTTTAAACGAACACCTAGACGATACACTATTTCTCGCCCAATTGTATACGGCTGTTTTAGTAAAGAAGAAACCCGGCCTTCGCCCCGACAGGCCCGCTACTCTTTTATGTTGTTGTTGCTCAAGATTCTCCTTTCATGGGTCTGGGAGAAAAGTAGCCTCGTCAAAGTTATCCGATATCATATTTATGGCACTAGTCCGTTTCAAGTGCAACAAACCCTTACCAGGCTTAGCGCCACTATTTGTGAATGTAGGTTGACACTGAACATATCAAAGACACTTATGACAAAGTTTATACAGGGGGATGTATCACGACGGGCGTGTATCACGACACGGGGTAGTCTCTTCGCGAACGGTTCACCGCTATGTTACGTTAGTAGGGTGCTGTAGTTAGGTGTGACTGTCCGTTCATTGACTGCAGTTTGGGCATCCACATAATGGAAAGGTGTAGGAACGCAACAGCGGCTCCGTCAACAATTCACAACCCTCACCTACTTTTCCTCTAAACTCAATTCGGTTACTCAATCCTAAGATTATTTGCCCTAACTTCTCCCTTAGAGCTCCCATAACCGCATATAAGAAGTAGATCATGTGCGAATGTCTGGCCGCTGTTAATCTGAGGTCCTTAAAATCGGGTGACGCCGATTCTCTAAAGAAGGCACTAAAGCGAACAGACATATGATCAATTGGAGCCAATGAGCTTATGCTTATAACGTAGAGGAACTGTGCAAGCTTCGAATGTAACACTAACGTTGAATAAACTGCATACGTTGTGAATGTAATGACAACAGCGATAATGATTTCCTTTTGGTCTTTCGGAAAAAAGGTGTCACTTTTTTGAGCAAAACTTTTTAGACGCCTAATCTTGTCTAGCGCCACAGTGGCTGCAATGGCGAAGATCTAGAAAAATCAGTGGTACAATGTAGCAGAGTGGTACACGTTTGTACGCAGGACAACCAACACGGTAAAACGGAATGCATACGTGCTTTGATGTGCTTTGCTGTATGGCTCGCGCAGAGCACTCTTTCTATTTGGAGTATGTCTTCTAGTCCATTTCGAGTCCAATGTGCCACCTTTTGCTCTCATTGGCGAACTGCAAGCTACTACTACTATTGCAGCTTTTTTTAAGTCGTAACAATTTAAGCCTTTTCTTTACTATTTAATGACTACCCTTAACTCTCAGACGGCCGCGCGTGAGCATCCAAATGGTCGCGTTTTTGTGTCCTTGCTTTTGATGCTCATCCTACGATATTTCGTGTGAGCGAAAAGACAGACTTTACTAGCAAATCTAGCACATACGTTGCATTATATTCACTTGACTAACTCCGAACACGTTCTTGAGTGCTGCATTATTTTTGAGGTTGAGTAAAGTCAAACAGAGCATTTGGTGTCACTGTGAGCGAAACTACACAACTAAGCATAGACATAAATATGCTTCGAAGTTACAGCGCTTTTTCATCCTACAGTGTAGAATAGATACCGTGAGCCGTGGAACTAAAAGAACCGTCGATGCAGTGAAACAAGACGAAAAAAAAACAACACCAAGCGCATTTTTGGCCACAAACACCAGAATTATACACCAGAGGCAACAAAATAACAACGGCAACAACGCCAATAGCGCAGGCTCGCAATCTGTCTTCACCTATCACCATAATTCCAATATGGAATGATAAGGCTAATCGTCATATTCTCCCTGATTATCGCATTAAGAAGGGGCAATATCCAATATATCGCTGACGGGCCGTTTCGTCCAATTATACGCTTCTTAGCTGGCGGTCTTCTCTGCTTCGCGTTGAAGTTGATCTCTAATCCTTCGTCGATTTCTGCGGCGACCACATCGTCTTGGGGGTGAAGCAATCAACCGCTCTCATCATCGTCGTTCCGCTGCTGTTCCTTTGTCGCCGCCGGCATTGTCAGCTTCAGTGAGCATTGAATTAGAGCGATTCGTCTGGATCATCTCTACGTTCCACAGGAAGAAATAGTTCTGCGGCTTTTTGTCGCATTTACCGGCTTGTCAATGGTTTCCTCCCAAAGCGGCCCTTATATCGATCAATTTCTCTAATCTTGAGCTTCCGTATTCTCATTCCCTCTCTCTTTCTCTCTCTCTCTCTATATATATGTATATATATATATATATATATATATATATGAGAAAATTTGAGATCTGCGCGGCTTTAATATTATTATGACGATGGACAAACCCTATCCGGGCATAACCGTTCCGAACCATACCAGTGGGCAGAGATTGTACTACTTGCGTTTGCAGAGAAACACGACATGCATCTGTGTAGGCAGTTATAGACGTACACACAAGTTTTTAATGCTACCGCATGGCGACATCCACATGAAAGACCATACGATCAGCCATTGTTGGTTTCCCGCGCTGGCTCCCCGCTCTCCACCGTAGGGGAACACCACGGTGTCTTTAGAGGCACCATTTGACGAGAAAACCTAGAATCGTACCATAACGACTAATTATATTGTGAGCCGCACCACACAGTTTTACAGGCAGACGTCCCTGACGCATAATAATAATAATAATAATAATAATAGTCGTTGAATTATAGAGTACGCTTTTATTTACAAGGCCATTACAGAATGGATAGACTTTAAACTCTGCGAGAAAACGCTGTTTCGCTTAAATCTGAATGAAACGTGTCGCTCCTGGACTGATAAGTCACGCTCAAATCACACACATTCAAACGCATTTATACTAGATTCAGATACCCTAAACCAGTGAAACAGATCTTCGTCATACATGTCATTCCTTGGTTAATACTGCGTCCGTTGTAACATTGATCGATGTAGCGGCCGACAAAACGTGTATGCATTACTCTGTACAAACCTATCAAAGCAAACTTCACTACAGCTTTCTGGCTGCTCTTCTCAGCCTCGCCACGTGACCGAAAAAGTCGATAAGTTAAAACGAGCATATTACGTAAGAATTATACACAATTAAATACCACATTCTCCCACCGCATGAACGCCGGGTCGAACAGCCGCGCTGCAGGCAAGAACTTTGAATGATTCTTTTTATATCAGCTTATCACTACGCAACAAAAACGCATTTAAGATGTCATCAATACCCTTCATGGCAGCTTACACGTTCTGTGTGTAAACACCTCCGATGAGGGCGCCATGAATGGCATTTTAAATGTTTTTTTTTTAAATAATAACTCATAAGAGATTTCCGGCGCTTACTTGTTGTTCAGAAAATTTGAATCACATGACCCGATGTCTTATATTGTAAGCATGTGCGGAGTCAACTTCATTTTAAACGTAGATGACACAGGCAACTGTTGTTGGTTGAGAACGGACAAACGCTCTAAGTTGTTGGCACTCTCTGCCTTGACTTGTGCATGCATAGACACGTTCTACATGTCTGCCTCTGTGAGTACATGCACACAAGAGTTCACGTTGATTCTCACTCTTTTTTAATAACCGGGTGACCCAGTGTGAATAATAGAAAAACTACGCTTTGGAAAATGCAAGTTGCAAATGCTTTTATCAAATGCGTCTTAAATGAGTCACACGTTGGAAACGTTTTCTGCCCTTCTCCAGCGACATAATGGTTTTGAGTGCTTCTGTGATAAACATGCCAGTTCGGCTTCTTGGTATGTCATAGAACTTGGCCTTTTTATGAACCGCTACAGGTGAATTACTGATCAATTTGTGAGTTATCCATTTACAACACATATATAAGGTAATAGAGCACATACCACATCCAAGATTATACTCTTTATCCCATACGCATAGATTCGTATCACAATTACAGTGTGAAGCTTTCTGCTGTAGTAATTCTATGTAAAACTGCGTTGCGCGAGGGTACTTTGATGTGACGTTCATGAGAAACGTTCACTCACTAGACATAGCATTTTTGACAGCCAGGTTCTCTTCGATTGTTAACAACCTCAATAATTTAGGCTACCTACAGTGCACGCCTAAGTGAGGTGAAATAACAAAAATAACTGATTCTCTTGCCTACAAAAAGTAAAATTGTTAACACTTCGACTCGACTCCACATTAATACCATCAAACGTACATATAAACAATTTTTGCAATAGCATTGCTGAGACGATTCAGTTATGAGAATAAGGAATTCATGAATTGTATATCAACAATAAAATTAACTGCACACCAATACAAGCATCTCGAAACAATAGCGATAAGAACAAACACGAAGCTTTCTGCATTACAACAACGATACGTATCGCTACAGCCATCAAAACAACAGTAGCCATCAGATGAGCGAGTTATGACAGCAACAACAACAACAACAACAGCAACAACATCACTAACAAACGCAACAACAACAATGCTTCCAACATCACTAACAAACGCAACAACAACGACAACAGCAATAGCAGCAGCAGCAACAATAACAACAACATTAAAAAGCAACCATAGTTGTAATCGTGTGCTCTTCTAGTGACTAGCGTAGTTTGACTAGCCGAACTACATCAATGTTGCTTGTGCTTCTATCGCTGTTGATGATAGCTGCCGGTGGTGAATACCTGGCTGGTTGGCTGGCCGGCTGGATTAATCGCCGTGTTGTCGTTGTTGTTGTTGTTGTTGTTGTTGTTGTTGTTGTTGTTGTTGTGTTGCATTATATATCATCAAACATGCTCGAATTCGATCGAGCAGATTGGAGGTGATATCGCGGCGATTAATAAACATCATGGCTATTATTAGATTGGAATACGATGCGCAAGCACGCACGCACACTCTCGAACCAACGTAGATGAAATGAACAAACGAATTGCCACCGCGCGAGATGACGATGGCGATGCCGATGGCCCGGTGGTGAGGCTTCGCACTAGCTACCAGCGAGAGAGAGTTCGTGAACGACGCCGACGACCAGCCGGACGGACGACTGATTCACGCTCCACGCTCGCTCTGTGGGTTCGTTTTCCCGCCGCACCCCCCCCCCCCACCCTTCTGGAATCCTACTTACTTTGTCCGGAATCAGATGTCGACGGCGAGGCCGGCCCCGACGAAGCCCCATAGACAGCAAATACCGCGACCCCCTCGATAACCCCTTCGATTCGGTTCGATTTATTTCGTGATTATTTCCACATCTCGACGGTCGCGTCAGTCCCTCCACCCGTCTGTCCTTCCGTCCGTCCGTCCGTCCGTCCGTTCATTCGTTCATCCGTTTTCTCCGTGCTTAAATCTGTCGATAAGTCGTTATCATAATCGATTTGGTAAACATCGTGCCATGCCATGCCATGGCAGGGCCTGCAGCAGCAGCAGCGACGACGACAACGACGACGACATCTGCCGCTGCAGCCACTAATGGCTAGATCGACGATGGTGCCGACTGCCGCCTCGGTTGCTGCTACTACCGCTTCTTCAAAATCTGCTCTAGCTTGGGGACACCTATCACCAAGTCCCTTGTATATTTGCCGCATGTATATATGTATATCTATATATCTAATATATATATCTATGTATATATATATGATACTATATATATATATATAATATATATATATGTGTATATATATATTTATATATATATATTATATATATATATATATATATGTGCTAGGCAAGAATAATAGCAGGCCATAACACGGAATCAATGATACGGATTGAATGCAGAAAAAAAAATCGGCCAATTTGTTTCTGTTCGCTATTTCGTTGGTTGTTGTTGTTGTGTGTGTGTGTGTGTTTGCCGTCAAGTTGCCGTCTGTACCGACACGAGTACGACCAAGACACACGAGAGAAAGAAAAGAGAACATGCAGGAAAACAAGAAGAAGAAAGGACATGGACAAAGAGACGAACCAGCCCCGATGGGAGGCCGTTGTCGTCGTTGTGTTCGTGAATGTAGGTGTCCTGTAGTTGTGCGTTGTCGCTTGTCGATCAGAGTATGAGTTGATAGCGGCTCCCGTTGAATTATCAGGCACGTTACGCGCATGCATACGCGGGGATGCATCTGATGCTGCGACGCGGATACGCGACACGAAACATGCTAGACAAGCAATCTCGCACGAATTGTCGTGCGTAGAATAGTAACGGTGGTAGTTTAGTTACTGGTTTAGCGAGCTGCTACGAGTCGTTGTAGTATAGATGGTTCTAGTGATTAATTGTAGATGATTAGTTTAATGGCGTAGAATTAGACGCAGTCGGATGGCAACATAGATACGGACGGCGCTTCGTCGTTCGACGTCGAAGCCCAAACGGAGTGTTGTCCCAAAACCAATGCTCTGTAGCGTGCCACCTGTCCATGCTTAACTTTCGTCGCTGCCACGCTGGCACTACGAGTAAGTACAGCCCAAACATGTCTGATTTGTTCAAGTGCAGGCCACGATGTAGGGTGAACTATAGACAATCTCGCAAATAAGGGTTGATATGGAAGAGTAAGAATTTCTATTGTCGTCCCACTAAATAATTCTATTTACGTTAGCAGTACACATCTAAGTGACCTGGAGGCTCTTGTGCATCCTTAGTCAGCTCAGAAGTTAACTACACAGATGTTTTTCAGGTACGTTGCTTCTAGCTGCGGATTTTGTGTATCGCGCAAAGAGATTAGTTTCTGTACACCAAGGAGGAGAAACAGTATCAGCAACACACGAACAACGACAACAATAAAGGCCAGCGGGGCGGTGTAGTCAAGATGGTTTGCCAACTATTAGTCGAGTCTTGGGTTCCTGCTCCGACCCGACACAAAACGCGTACATGCAGATAAACTTGCATCGTTGCGCGACAGACTAATGCTTTAGTTATATAAAGTATTCATGTATTCCTGTGTATGTAACCTGTTGGGTATTGATTATCATATTAGAATGCTACATGATTACGTTTGGAGCAAGCCTGTTACCTGAGGTTTCACGCCTTGCAAGTACCCCGTCAACAGAGCCTATGATGAAAGGATGATGTACGATAAAACGAGTCAAAAATGTCGAAGCTTTTGCGAAGGACTTGTTAATATTGCCTGCATATGGCTGGTGTACAGTAGAATGCATGCGCCACATATTCCTAAAAATAACTCTTAATATCTTGCAAGCGAGAACATAAAAATCCCGTTAAAAAATGAAGTTTGGGAGACACTTGAACCCGGCACCGGCGACTGCCGCAATGTCTTTGGCGCGCCGTCTACTTATAAAGTAGCAAATTCTTTGGGCTGGCTGTTAAGTAATCTACCGCTTTCTGTGGAGGATTTGAAGACAAGGAAGAATGCGCGTTCCAGTACACCAGAGTGAGGGAATTAAATATTTAAACTGCAAAAACTTGAACAACGATACAGTCCAAATTGTTAAGAGTTATAACATGCGCACAATTTGCAACAAACATATTCGTTGGTCGGTCAACGAAAAGCTATTATGATTGATAATGATAAAGTTATTATTAAGGTTCATAATCATTCGTCACCCTACGCAGTAGTGCAAGGGCGTGAAGGTCGATTCCGCATATAACAACGATCGAATAACAAAAACCATAAGAACAGCATATTCTTTTCCTTGGTGTTTTGGCAGAGGCAACGTCGCTTCATCGGTCGTAACGACACACTTGTCACAATCAGTGAGTAATCCAAACAAATAAAAATAATGCTAGAAACAACAAACAATAGCATATTGTTGTAGTATAATAATAATAATATAATAATAATAATTTGTTGCTTTTAGTATTATTTTTATCCATCTGTCTGCGGATACACCACAACAGTTTATTGTCTCATAACATGCTTCTTGCTTTTGTAGGTCTTTTGCAGTTTTTGTGGTTATTATTGTAGTAGTATTAGTAGTTGATGGTGTTGTTGTGGTGGGGTTCTTTGGCCGCCGCCGCCAGCGCCTCCCTGTCGTCATTACGCGGTTACATTTGCTTCTCCTCCTCTTCTTTAGCTCATAGGACGGGGGCGTAGTTACGTTGAGCCACGTATAAATATATATATATATATATATATCTATATATAGTATATATATATATATATATATCTATATATATATATATATAAATGGTGGCTACCTTCGTCGGCGCTCGCTGGCCGACTAATTGAGTAGCGCGCATTACGTCGTACGGAAGCCAGTACCACTGCGAGCGCTGCCGCTGCGCCGTGTGTCATTCAGGATTACAGGAGCTGCTCTCTCTCAATTTCGCCTCCTCTCTCGACGGGTTTTCTTCTGACCCTCACTGTCGATTATGATTGAGCTGGCGGCCGGCGGCACGGTGCAGCGGCAGCAGTAGAACGAGTTCTTCTCTCTTCTCTTCTTTCTTATAGCCTGGCAACCTGTCCAACTCTGTAGTAGTCGTGCTTTTACCTACTACAGTTCTACTGCGGCTATTCTTCTCACAGCTACGCTGGCTATTCTTCTCCAGCTACTGCAGTTACTGACCCCTACTGGTGCTACTGATGGTTATTGTTGTTGTTGTTGTTTGTTGCTATTCTTGTTGTTGTTACTGTAGTTCACTTCCTTTTCCTCCCCTCCAGCGTCGATCGTCGTCTAGCCTTCGCATGCCGAAATCTGACTCACTGACTGAGCAACGGCATTGCCCTGACGCGCCCTTTTATTTTCGTAATGGTGTGTATGCCGAGGTCGTGCCGAAGGGGCGACGAGACGACAACAAAAACAACATCAACCCCCACAACAACCCCCACAACGATGACGATATGCCAGACATGAAGCTCTCTACGTTCTATGTATGACTAAGCAGGTCTACGTTCTATGTATGACTAAGCAGGTAGGTCGTAGGCAGGAGCTATATAGGCATCTACTCGCGCGGGGCTAGTTACTCACACACTCACCCATTTAGTTACGTACGCACATATTAGTTACAGCAACAACAACAACAACAATGCCGTTGCCGTTGCCGCTAGTCCTACTACTTCCAATACGACTGCTACCATTAGCAGCTAGGCAAGGCCTACCACGACTTGACTCGAGGTCGGACCAGAGAAGCTCGTGATGGCAGTCCTCCGCCGCCGCCGCGC
>QVRM01000784.1:0-118133 GCA_003439945.1 Dermanyssus gallinae
CGCCAGGGCCTAGACTAGCGGCATCAGCAGCCGTAAAAGACTCTGTAAGCTTCCGCGTAACCGTTCAGTGGACCTGAGGATTTACTATAGACTCTGCTGCACTTGCCGTGCATATTTGGCTTTTAATTTTCCAACTAAATGTGTGCCTGTTCCTGGCTACGATTGTAATGTTTGACATTGACATTTGTTGTTGTTGTTGGTGATGGTGGTGTTGTTGGTGTTGTTGGTGTTGGTGTTGTTGTTGTTGTTGGTGGTGGTGTTGTTGCTATTGTTGTTGTTTTCGTCGTTGTTGCTGTTGTCGTCGTAGTTGTAGTTATTGTTGTTGCTGTTGTTGTTTCTGCTGTGTCAGACCGAAGATGCAGCTAACTGGCTAAAGGGCTGGCTATCAGTTCGTATTCGTCGTTCGTAAACGACAACATCCGGTCAACTTAAGCATCGGCATTCGTAGCAGCAGCCGCCGCCGCGTTCATCGTTGTGCGGCCGTCAGCGGTCGATGCTTCCGTCAGTGCCGTCGCGACGTTCGTCGATTCAACCGCACAGTAAACTATACCATCCAAGTCGGCACGTCCGTAAGGTCTAGGCGGCGAAGGAGGCCAGATCGCCCTGTGTGCGGCCGGCCAGCCTATATGTCTGTCTGTTTATTCTTTCCACCATCACTCCAACGACCGGTCCACCTTTGCGTCGCTAAGTATTAGCTAGGCTAAGTATAGGCCAAAACGTCCTACATCAACAACAACAACAACAACAAAAACAGCAAACAAACCTAGCCTAAGTAGTTATACCTATCTGCGTCGATGGACTTGGAAGCCTAGTTAGAGCTGAGTCCGACAGCAGGCCACCATCATCTGGGCAAGAAGCACGCGTTGGACTACAGTCACTTCTTGGACTAGAACTTCTATTTGCACTCGAACTACTAACACAGTACCGCACCACTATCAGCTGGCACCAGCGTGAATAATCGTGACGGCTGGGCGCGAGTCTACTTTATGCACGAACACCAATAGTAGTTTGGTTTGGCCGACGATTTGAATCAGACGTCAGCAAGGATACAGTTGCGGATGGGGGTAGTAGAGGTCCGTGCTCTCGAGGAGAGCTTCGGGAAAGCATGCGCAACGCAGCTATAGCAAAAACGCGACTACGGCTTCGGCCCTGGCGACGATGATTATATATATATATACATATATATATATATATATACATATATATATACATATATATATATATATATATATATATACATATATATACATATATATATATATATACATATATATATATATATATATATATATATACATATATATACATATATATATATATATATATATATATATATATATATATATATATATATATATAATTTCCTCAATACCCTTCACCGTAGCGCGCATTACCGGCCACCTCCTACCCTCTGTCTCCGTTCTTTGTGTCTCGAGTGTTTATCTAGCGTCCTGCTCTGCTGAGCTCTCACGGAATCGAGGGGGACGGACTTCCGCCGCAGCGGCAGCCGAGTTCGTCGATTACGATGCCCACGGCAATTTGCTGCTGCTGCTACTGCCATTTCGCTCTTAATACTGTGGAGCTATAGCGTCCGCACTGCGGTTGTCAGTTAGCACAGCTAGTTTTTCTGTTGCTGCTCTTGCTCTGTTCAGACTCCTGTTAATGTTCAGGAGAGAGAAGGATTGGTCCAGAAAGAAACTGAAATAAAAAAAGAGATATATAAAGATAGATAAAGGAAGTGAGTGTGTGTGTGTGTGTGTGTGTGTGAGAGAGAGAGAAGAGTCGAAGAAGTATGGGTAACAAACGAGTGGGTTGGTAAGTCTAGGGACAATCCCACACGGGGAGTAGACGCGGCAAGGAGGTGGGTTCTGAATTCAAGAGCCGAATAATGGTCGAATTTATCCGCCCGTGGTGGCGGGGTGACGATGCTGGTGGTGGTTCTGGAGATGGAGTATCGAGGTGGTGGTGGGGTTGCACGATGATGGTGGTTCTGGTACGTTGTTTTAATGGCTGCGGTGGAGATGTTGATGGTTGAGGAGCCAACGAGAGATTGCGCCTTTCTCAGCAGCAGCAGCAGCAGAATCAACCTCTGCTCTCTTCAGCCCAACTGGCGGGGAGCTGCCACTAGCTACACCACTACTACGAATATATGAAACATATGCTGCTATAGAGGTTACCTACCGAGCAAATCGAGGTGGTGGAAATTTTCATGGTGACAACGAAGCGTTGAGTCGCTTAGCTTTTTTGTGTAGTCAAAAGGCCAAAGCACCATTCAGTGCTGTCTACAAGTATAGTGTAGTTGGCCTTCAACAGTAAAAAGCATTATTTCCTATGTCCCCATATATGGGTAACGTCTGCGGCTGTTTGTACCCCGGCGCGCCGCGCAGCTGGTATGGAAATGCCAACATGTATGGAAATGCCAACATTTTCGAACAAAGCTGGCAAGGTTACACTAAAAATGAGGTAAAATCGATTGGATCCAAAAGCAATAGCGTGGAAAATCCCGTATTAGCAGTATCTGGAAAACTTCTTCTGTGGCCTTTGGAGATTCCGCTAAGTTGAACTGACTATCTCTCTCTCCGCTATCATTGGAAATTTGAAGCAGACACTATATAGCAGCCATTCTGTTACATTTTCACCAGCCAAGTATTCAACGATAAGTTATTTACGGTTATAGATAAACATCAAATTTAACATCAAATTTCCATGGAGTTGGCGGGTTACTCTCCAAGGGAACATATGGTTAGGGGAACAAAGAAACACTTTTACCGAATTTTCATTTGATAAATTAACTTTAAGAACATGTTGTTTATAAAATAATTCAAGCTTAAAAAAGCTCGAAAAGTTGCTTGTGTGAACTAAAGTTAGGCCGCGCCTCTTCCATGCCAAACGTGATGTCTGGTATTACAAAATACCAACATTAGAAAGTCGGGGCTTCCGACTGGGTAAAACTACATCATCTCAGGTTTTCCCAAAAATAGCCTAAAAACCCTAAACAATAATGTCTAGAAATAAAAAAAATATAAATATAAACTTTGGAGGCAAGGGGATAACGAAGAAAATAGGGAAACCATATTTGAGATAAACAAAATGCTTACGGGAGCGTTAACCTGTGGTGGATGATCGCAAATGCACGCAGGCAAATCGCCCTTCAGCGATTCGATGTCCTTTCTTCTAATGGTATATTCGCAATATCTAGATAGAGAACAAGCTACATGAAGCTCTTTAAATATTATGTGAGCTAGATTTGTTAACGTAATAACAGGGAGCACTTTAACGATGGCGACACCAGCTAGCTACTCTATGCGGTGGCGGTGGATCATCCTTATCGCACGCAATCAATAAGACATAAATACTCGTAAATTTTAAACAATTATTGGTAAATAAATATTCGGCTTTTATTTTAAGTAAGGATGATCGAGTACATTCAAGCGCAACACAGCGTCGATTAAAAATGTCTGCCATGGCAAAGCTACTTGAGTTGTCTTTCGTCTAGATGCCAAAAAGTATATACAATTTATTGGCATTGGTTGGTAGTGTTCACATTGGAGTTAGAAAATCGCGATTAACTTGTAACAGCAATTCTCTGAGCAATTCGTGTTGTATTTCGCAAGCTCGACCCCAAATTTCATCGTTATTGAAATACGGTATGTATCAGTATACAGCGTCACTTATGTATTTTCCGCACGCTTGGCGTTCTGAAAATAAAAAGCTTTTGGGCTTCAATGGCCCAGACAACAACCGAAAGTAGTATTCGCTATATTTGCCCCTATAATTTTATAGGGACTGTCCTTGACGCCTTGACGCGCTCCGTAGTACGCTACTAGACGACTACGCATTGCAGCAAGAATTGCTCACTTCAGTGGCGGATTTGGTTCACCTGTACTATATCTGCAGACTGATGGGAATAGAGTGACCGCTTAGTCTAATTGAGTCGAGTTTAGCCTTCTAAAGTTCGTGCCGGTCGCCGGGCACGTCCTGCAGCACTCGATTAGACCTTCAATCGGGCCTTGAGATGGCTGTTGACCTGCCTTGCGTACGCACGCTTTTAGGGCTAAGCCGTGACAGTGGCACGAGCGGCGTGGAGAAACCCTCGCTCCCTTTCCTGTGGGACGCAACTGTAACTGTCATGTCGGCTCCATCCATGGTCAGTACGTAAACGGCTTACGCGAATCATGCAGTTGTCTGAAGTCTAAGTCGTCTGAAGTCTAAGTTGTCTGAAGTCTAGGTAGTCTGAAGACAACACGTATGATAGCAGTACGGACGCCTGCTGCCTTGGGCTTAATAGGCAAAATGAGCGAGAAGTGGCCACACGAACGCAGACCACCGGTCGAGAGGGCCTTCTGGCCCCGTATTTTACGGGGTAACCCCTGCTCTGGAGTGGTCCAATGCCCTTCGGGGAGAAGGTATATTCCGGGGTGTAACGCGGAATCGCGAGGTGAATGCGTCTAATCGGTACGGTGGAGTAGTGTTGGTACCCCCTTCCAAAACCTCGATAGGACACGACAGTTCTTATTTAGCCTATGAGACCCTAAATAAGAAAAGAGACCCCCACGAGCTGAGACTGACGTGTGAACACGACCGCATGAAGGCAGTGCTTTCAATTAATAATTTATGTAATATTAAATGAACCACAGGGAGTTAACATGCACACAACGAATTAAATTATTTCGTTGACTGTGACACATACTTGGCAGTGGATGAATTCACTCAAATGATGAACGCATCGCATCGTCCAGTCCACTGACATTTAACAAGCCCTGGCGATGTAAATTGAACCGATGTCTAGGTACCGCATGGGCTCATCGAAACCGGCATGATGACTCGCTGCATGAACACCTACCTGCGTTCTGCTCCACAGACATCTTCTTCGGAGAAACCTCGTTTCCTGCGATGTGAAATTTATTGTCTACAACAACATGACGCGCACAAGATCACTAAATGGCTACACAAGGCGCACTATAAGCTTCTGTAGACAAAGAATGGACTGCTAGTTAAAAGAAACACCAACAGCTTGGCAAAGTAAGTTACCGTCGAAAAGCGCATGCCGGACTAAAAAATCGTGGCTGCATCGTGTCGTCATGAAGACGTCCGCAAACAAGAGGCAAATTCCTGGAGTTCTCATAAGATCTATATCTACCGGACCTACCCATCTTACAGTGTTGAGCCTGGTATTTCAGACTATCGGCTGTATTTTTCGTTCATTTTGTTAAGAGAAAAAAGGCATTTGAAAAACTGGAGCGCATTAAAAGCCACCTTGGCCAATTTTTTTGGGACTAAAGATTCGGATTAAGATACCGATTTTCAAAATTTAACCGAATTTTTGACTGGCCCGATATATATATATATATATATATATATATATATACCTGAGTAGTACTCAAAGTAGTTTCAAGAAGCACTACTAAGTAATCCTTGTCTTTTCTCGAAAAGAGACTATAGAGGGTAAGGCGGGGATCCAACCCGTGCACTTGTGTGTCTCCTTCGGCCGCAAGACGCTCGCCCATGCATTGCTTGTTGAACTGTAACTCGTGACAAATCTCTGTAACTACTGTATAAAGGCTGTGTATATATATATATATATATATATATATATATATATATATATATATATATATATATATATACAAATCTCTGTAACTACTGTATAAAGGCTGTGTATATATATATATATATATATATATATATATGTACAGCCTTTATACAGTAGTTTAGGTACAACTTGGAGAAAAAATCAGTTTTCCAATGGAACAAGGGGGCGGAAACGTATTCTTTTGGGGTGACAACGAAATTACCAAAAATGGTTGTATTAATTTTATTATCCTGACACCTCTTCAGTAAATCTGCGACTGCCAGGGCCCCAGTCATCTCATCGACAAATCAATCATATCTGCGTGTTTGGAGGTCATCTTTGCATCTGTTGAATTGTATTCTACGTAACCTCAAAGCAGAACAACTGTTGTATTAAAGATCATTCACAAGAAATGAAATATATTGCAATTCTCATACTTTGGTTTTTACACTCAATTGTCGATTTTTTCGATGACATTTCCGCCCCCTTGTTCCATCGGTAAAATATTTTTTTTCGTTCAGTTGTACTAGATCCAAAAGTTTGTTGGACGAATTCTGGGAGACCCTATATACGAGGGTATGTACATATATAGTTTTTTTAGAACTTAAAATACATCTTTATAATCAATTTTGTATAAACTCTTCGCATTATGTTTGGTATCTTCTATTATTGCATGTCTCATAGTCTATAGGCGAGAAATTCAATAATAGGGAAGAACAAAACAAGAGAGAAAAACATATATACATATAATAGTAGTAGTAATAGTAAATAGTAACAATCGCCTGTTAGAACAGCGCTGTAAAGCCCGATGGCGTGGCGCATTAGCGTCCGCCTCGCGGCCGGAGGAGACACATAGGTGCAGCACGGGCCCCAGCCCAACCGTTGCACAATTGTATTTGTGGGGCAAGCAAGCCCGTGAAAATTAAATGCTGACTAAGGGTCAGCCCGAAAAAGTTTTGTGTTAGAACAGCGCTGCATTTACCTATAATTTACCTATAATGAAAACCTTGAAGTTCACGTTCTTTGGTAGGAAGTCTCTGATTTATTTACATTTCAATTAATTACTGTTCTGCTGCGGCCAGTGAACAGTGCGTACTCACTAACATTGACGTCTGCTCTTGGTGACAAGCTTTTTGTCTACACTCTTTGCCCCCTTTGTCGCTTGCATCAGTAATATTAACCGAGAAACGTCAACCATGTATATATATATATATATATATATGTGTGTCCGTTTATTTACATAGTATGTGTGTATACATGTTTAGCTTTGTCTGTACACAAGCCGCAAGTCATAATGGCTGTCCTCGGGCCTCTTAGCAAAGACGATATGTATATACGACGTATTGAGTTACTCTTTGGCGCCCGCCCTTTCATCTGTAAGCGGACACCACATCAATATCGCGGCTGATCGCAATGCATCCAATCCAACCAGCTGTATAGCCAATGCAGTATAGGCAACCAACGATATACCAAGGACGTCGTACCAATCCGTGCAGAGGCAATACAGAATCGCGGCGGAGGCGTGGGCGAGCACACAGAGAACGCACTCGAACACCACCACCACCACCACCCTCGAGACCGTTGGGGACAATCGCCCTTCTCGCCGCCCCATATCTGTTCGTCTGCAACCGTCTGTGACCAGCGACCAACCTGTGGCCGTGGGTCGTACATGAGATGCGGTCGCTAACAACGTGCTGCTTCTGACACACGGCCACTGCCGGCCAAGATAGGGCGTTCTTTGGCTTTGTCCTTTGTGTTCTTCTCCTCGCCGCTCCTTCTTACCTCGGGTCCGATGTCCACGCCACTCCATGTTCTGCTATATTACCCTTCTCAGCCTTCCCTCTGCGCGCCGCCCCGTTCCCCTTATTATTGTATACATACGTACATAGATAGATACATGATGACGTTTGACTAGCCTTGCATCTCTTCTCGGACACGCGTCTGGGTGTAGCTGTGATGGTAGTAGTAGCCTTAGAATAGAATAGAAAACGCCTTTATTTACCGAATAAAGGGTAAGAAGGAAAGCTAGGTGGGCAAGGACGCCCCCAAAACCTCTTTGTTGTGGAGGCCTTCGGGGCCTAGCAATCAATAAATTAGTAAATGGATGAGTAGTGACTAATTGGCGGCGTGATTGTTGCTTCAGCGATCCCTCTATTATATCCACAGGACGACAAGGGCAGCACGCGCAGGCACGTGCGCCGTGTCACGCACCATGCACCGTGTCCTGCACGCTCGTGCATGGCAGAGGTTACTGTGACAGTGGTCGACGTGGGGCGGCTACGGGGGCGGCAGCAGCAGTATGGTGAGTCCGGGGGCGACGAAAATATTAGGTTCTAAGATCTTCGATTGGAAACTTGTGGTCGAATTATATATATACTATATATATATATATATATATAGGAAATATCGCTGCTCACTGGCCTACTTCGACTTAGCTTGAGCTTTGACTAGTTGGGTTGGCCCTTCGTCGTCGTTCACAAGTATATATATAAATATATGTATATATATATATATATATATTGTGGGTCTATCCTCATCATCAACCTCCCATTTGCTCACACTCCTGCAGCACTAGTTAATTAGATGCTTTTGATCACATGATATGATCATTCATGACCTATAATCATCCTCTACCATAACCTCCATCACGGTCAGCAGCGCCATGCTGACTTTTTAGGCCTAAAGACAAGCTGCCGATGTGCCTGCAAACTAGACACTAATATCATTTACATTATTATCACCGTTATGCACTTTAAGAAGACGAAGAAGATAAACAGGACACGTTTAGTAGAGTACCTGCTGGAACGAGCAGACGAGACGGATGATGAGACACGGCACGACATTATCGCCGTAACGTTATCGTCATCCTTTGCACCAGGGTGAAATTTCGCAGAGCTTTACGAGCAGCTTTCTTCACCACCCTATATATATATATATATATATATATATATATTAAAACGCGGTTTTACAATGTGACACCCCTTTGCCTGCAGACCAGACATCAATGTAAATCAAGAGCTGCTGCAGGATGCAAGCTTCTGTTGTTGCCTATAGCCGCTATTGGACGTTTCGGCCTTGCAAAACAGTCGTATAGTCAATAGGCCAGACACGCGTAGAATTTCCAACTCAATAACCTAACTATAACATAATAGCGTAACTTGTTTCGTTGAGCAACAGTAGCCGGAGACTGGCCAGTACAAGGTGCTCCGTGGCCGGCAAAAGAGAGTGTGGGTCAACCACGGCGCTGTCCCGAACTAGAAGAGCGAGGGGACCCCTTATCAAGGAATCTAATAATCAAAGTTCGTCCGTCTGGTCGATATCTATTGTCCTTGAGAAGTCTATTTGAGTTTTAAACGCATTAGACTCCCGCTAAACGTAAGCTTTATGTAGACGTGTTATTGGTGGCTGTTGTACGTCTAGACCCACGCAAGCAATCGATTTCGCGCAAATCTTCTATGAGCCGACACGAGACAATCACTCGATTATGGCCTAGAGGATTTATGTATGAAAAAATAGAGTGCACTTGCGACTCCATCTAGCTGCAATGCAGGGTAGGTAATTCAAAGTCGTTTTTAGCTACAAAAGGGTAAGAGCTCTGTAGAGAGATCGTAATTAGGGGGATTGTAGGGGAACAAGGGCATCGGGGTATGTACACTTCGCATTTGCGTGGGTTTAGCGCTAAGCTGATAACTTTGCGAAAGTTCTGAACGCGGTGTACAACCTTAGCTACCACCTTCGGGTCCCATGCGAGGAGGTGGTGGTAGTTGTGGTCTAGGTACTACCCAACGAAGGAGACCTGAGTGAGCCTATCAGCTCCTCGACTTCAGCACATGCAGGCGAGAGAACGTTTTTGTCAAAGCAGAGATGAGTGGTCCCCCCATTGCGCGCTAGTTCTACATGGTAGAATAATTCCGTCGCGAAGTCGCGGACCACCTTAAGCATAGCAACTAAGCACATAGCAACTAACTCTTGTAACAGCTGTGCTATTGGGGGGCAAGTCCCTTTCAACTGAGAAATGAACTTGAAGTGGCGAGTCTGTCTAGGACAGACAGACCCCGCCCCGCTGACCCCGCTCATTAAGCCTTTCTGTATTATTGTTTGTGGATGTCGATAAATGTATGCTGTTTATACCATTATGTTGTTGTTGTTGTTGGTGTTGCTGTTGTTGGTGGTGTTGTTGCTTTGTCTTTGTTGTTAACTGGTACAGGTTCCAGAAGTGCCTATGGCGTACGAATAGTTTTTGTGTGTAATATAATATCACTCAACGCATACCCTCAGTGGGTGCCTCGATTGTTACGCGTACTGTACTAAGGGTATTGTGGACAATGGATTGTGGCTTTTTGTTAATGGTTTTTCTCATGGCTCTTACTATTGTCGTCGAGTTTGTCATAGGCGTAGTATTCTGTGTATGTTTGTCTTCTTTTCGATTTTGCTGCTGCTGCTGGTTGTTGTTATTCCTGTTGATGCTGTTTTTGTTGCTGCTGTTCTTATAGTTGCTGAGAAGTTTAATGTTGTTTCTACTTTTATTATTATTGCTGTTGTTACTGTTGTCACTGTCACTGTTCGCTCGCTGGTTGTTATATTATTGCTGTCGTTGTCGTAACTACGCTTTGATCTGTTTTCTGTCCGCTCTTTCATATATATATATATATATATATATATATATATATATATATATATATATATATATATATATATATATATATATATATATATATATATAATCATTAATACAATGTATGTTTACGACGCCGGTCTCAACGGTCACGCTTACGGTTGTCACTATCCACCCGGACCCTGTTTTCTCCCCCCCCCCACCCTCTGCGCTCCCTAAACGCGTTTGTTCACAGGTGACAAATGATGAGAAATATGATGACGAAGATGATGACGACGACGACGAAACTGCTTGACAGGGGTGACAGGTGGTTATAGCACTTGATAATGATGCCACTGTTTGTTTCATCGTCCATTTACCCTGTGTCGCTTTTGCCTACGATGGTATTTCGTCTCCTATATCTTTGGTCATTAGAATACAAGCTAGTTCAGCGGTTTGAGTTTAGCCGTCCCGATCGGCTTGATGATGAGAATAATTTTGGTTGCTTGCATTAACGGGGAGCTCCGGAGCCCGGTACAGCAAAGAGCCGTTGTTGCCATTGTTGGCAATTGACTGTATTCGATCGACATACTTAAAGACTAGATCGAGATGGAGGTTGTGCCCTGAAATGTAAGTGTTCATTTTAAGGCGCTAATGATAAGACATACGCTTCATCATTCAAACAGCCTTATCATCCACTTATTCAAATACTGACATCTAGCTGGCACTAACTAGCTTGCTACTGCTGCTACTACTAATTTACTCGCTGTTGCTATTACTATTATTATTATTATGAATAGTTTTTTTATAACGACGGCGACACTTCAACGATCTCGTCGTTCGCACAAACAACGTCGGTGTAACGTGATTATTCGTTCAGTTGTCTAGTGAAATGAGGTTGGACAACGTCTACAACTTCTACAACTGCCACTCTCACTCCGTACGGTAGCTGGTACAGCGCGAATACAATCGAATAGCTTAGATTAGACGTGGCTTTTTCTATCCTACTCGATTGGGTTATATACACTCGTTGCGTTGTTGCAAATCGTTGTTGTCCGCAGCAGCAGCAGCAACAGCAGCACTGGTCCACCATGCAAGCTAGACTGAGACAAGCGCGCCGCTATGCCTTTGATGCTGTTATTAAGATACGATAGCCAAAAGGGCCCCACCGAGCCCTGGCCAGCGTACCCTAGTCTAGCATAGCGTAGCCTTGCCAAGCCTAGCCCAATCGAATCGCAAAGACGGCCCCTCGATGTGCCCCAGCCAGGCTGGCAGACTAAAGGTGCCAGTGATACCAAAACTAGCCAGCATGTGGGGCTGATGAAGTGTGCATGTTGATCTGTATGGTCGCACCCATGTACAAACAGTGTACATAGGTGCGCGCACAACGGCTGACGTGTTGGTTATTGGGCGACGATTTGACATCGGCATCTTCACTATTATGCTCGATGCACCACCTCACCATTCATCATAACAATAATAATCATCATCATCATCATCATAATAATACACTGTGACTTCACGACCTCACCACAGCAAACTTCAGCGCAACTGAGCTTTAGCTGTTTAGTGTGTGCCGGTTTTTCTTCTTCTACTACTACTATTACTACTACTACTACTACTACTACTACTACCATTACCACCATCACCACCACTCCTTCGTTTTCTGCACTGGCCATTAGTAGCGGTCCAGGGCCGCATGGTACGACCAGGGAGTGTGTTGATGCCGATGAGGCGACGATGACCCCGTCGCAATGCTATCACAAAAGTAGGCCGAAACGTGCCCGCCACCCAGGCCGGACGACGGACCAACAAGGCCAACCGGACCTCCCGGACCTGCTGGGTGGGCGTGGATCGTCGTGCATTGAGCACTGAGGCCGCCACCGCCGACGCCCCCGGCGGCAGGAGGCAGGGCCGTCGCAATCATCGCCGGCGAATGTCCGGCGCCAAATGGCCCCGCGCCGCCTCCGCCGCCCCCGCCTCCCGCCGCCAGAGATCCTGCTGACCCCGTCGAGGGTCCAGCGTTGTGGTTGTGGTAGTAAGTCTCCTGGCCATCGGTGCCCATCGCAGCGGCGGCTGCAGCGGCCGCGGCGGCAGCGGCAGCCGCCGCAGCGGCCACAGTGGTCACAGCGGCGTAGCCGGCCGTATGATGAAGGTCCGGACTCGAGCAGTCCTGCGATGGGCTCTGCCATCCGGCCTGGGTACTGGCCTGCGTTGGGGTTGTTGGGGTTGGAGTTGGCGTTGGGGTGATGATGAAGCTGGTGCTGCTGTTGCTGTTGTTGCTGCTGCTGCTGTTGCTCAGTGATGATACCCCCCTGGCCCGACTCGATGATCGCGTCTATACTGCTGTTGCTGCCGTTGCTGCCATGATAGACGGCGCTTTTCTTGAGGTTGTTCTGCCCTTCGTCGTCGCCAACACCTTCATCGCCGTCGCCACCATCGATGACAACGCCACCACCACCACCGCCGCCCCCACTCGTATTGTAGTGGCTGCTGTAGATAGTGTGCGACGCGGGCGACAAATTATTATTTGGCGGGTACGGCCCGGTCACGGCGCCGCCTGTCGTCACGTCGAGCGGCACGTCGCTTGTGGGCGTGTACAGCTCAACACTCTGCGGCGGAGAGGGGTATTCCTGCTTGACGACGTTACCGTGCGATTGCGACGACTTGATCGGCGATTCGAGGTCTCCGTCGCTCGACGCGTGGATGTCGCCCGGCACAATCATCTCGGTCGACGAAAGGGGCTCCTCGGTTTGGCCGGCCGCCATCGCCCCACGGCACGGGGGCGTGACGCTCTGGACGAGCCCTGTAGGCTGCTGTTGCTGCTGCTGTTGATGGTGCTGGTGCTGATGCAGCATATAGTTCATATGCTGTGGCGGCGGAGGTAGCGTCGTAGGTTGATGGTGATGATGATGAAGGTGGTGAAGGTGATGGTGATGGTGGTACAGAGCCGCCGATCCATTTGACTGAATTTGGCTGTCCGATTTGCCGCCAGTCATAACGACACTCCTGCCGGAGTGAAACCCGTCAACTCGGCACAGCGCTGGATTTACGACGTCTGTTCCTGTGATGAAGTATTCGTGCTGTATCTGTTGGAGGTGTCGATGCGAAGGGTGATGGTGGTGAAGATTCGGGTGTTGATGATGCTGCTGCTGCTGTTGCTGCTGCTGCTGCAGCTCCAGCTGTTGTTGTTGCAGCTGCAATTGTTGTTGCTGTTGTTGTTGCTGCAGATGCTGGTGCTGTTGTTGTTGTTGTTGCTGATCGGCAGCAGTTGGCGTACCTCCTGTCGCTACCACCGCCATTACCGTCGAATTTCGGGACGAATGGTTGGAATTCTTTGACTTTTTCGACTTTTTACTCTTGCCTCCCACAACAGGCGGGTTTGCCAAGGAGGGCGCGCGACCGTTAGATGAGTTGAGTTCGCTGCTCGCGACAGCACCCCGTGAGCCTGTTTGATGATGATGATTCTGAGAATGGTTCTGGTGATTCTGACTATGAGGGTAGGAATGGACATAGGCGTGAGTCGTCGGAGAATGCTCATCTTGCTGATGCATGGCCGGAGTGGCCGAATTTGGCCCGGAAGGATCGCTCGACGCCGTTTCGTCTCCGCTGCCGGCGCCTTGACCGCTGCTGCTTTCACCGGCCACGCCCTTGCGGCTGACGTCGCTCTGCTTGAAGCGACGTCGCCGTCTCAAGAAGCTGCCATTGTCGAACATGTTGAGCGAGTCAGGGTGCAGCGTCCAGTAGCTGCCCTTGCCCGGCTTCTTGTCGTCACGCGGTACCTTCACGAAGCACTCGTTCAGCGACAAGTTGTGCCGGATCGAGTTCTGCCAGCCCTGTTTGTTGTCGCGGTAGAACGGAAAGCGGCTCATGATAAACTGGTAGATGTCGTTCAGCGTCACCTTCTTCTCCGACGTGTTCTGGATGGCCATGGCGATCAGCGCGATGTAGCTGTACGGCGGCTTGACCATGTCCTTAGCCATGCCGCCCATGTGCGACTGGTGGAGGCCGACCGCCGCCGCCGCCGGGTCATGATAGGCGGACGCCAGATACGGGGGCGCCCGGAGCTCGGCGCCGCTCATGCCGCCCCCGACACCCATACCGCCCGCTAGGCCCATGCCGCCCATGTCGCTCATAGCGCCCATACCGCCGCCGATCATGCCAGGCCCATAGCCGGCCCCGCCGCCCACTCCACCACCACCTCCGGCCCCGTACGGCGACATCGTCATCTGTCCAGAGACTCCCAGCGGCCCTGATGTCGACGAAGTCGAGGAGGAGCAGCCGACTTCGGCGTACGGCGACGCAAGACCCATGCTACGGCCATACGAATGTGCAGCCGCTGCAGCTGCCGCCGCCGCGGCCGCCGCTGCTGCTGCTGCCGCTGCCGCCATGCGCGAATCATCGACCCGGATCGTCTCGTTGGGGCACAGGCTTGCGGCTGTGGGGGTGCCGGGGTTACCGGGGGCGCCGGCTGAAGTTTTCGTGCAGGCAACGACGGACACCGCTACTGAAGAAGCCGAAATCGACGGCGGAAGTCAATGAGGACAATGAGGATAAGGACGTCGTCGTCGTCGAAGGACAAGTGAAGGTCCTCGAAGAATCAGCAGTAGAAGTAGTGCCGCTAATAGTTGGGGTAGGCGTAGTATTCAAAGTAGTGGTAGTAGTAGTAGTAGTAGCAATCGGAGAAGAACTTGAAGTAGTAGCTGCGGGGCTGGTTGTAGCGCTAGTCGGGGGCACGCTGACAGGTACGCTGACGGGTGACGTAGGCGACTGGCGACTGTTGTCGGCGGACGTGAATAGCGGGGGGGGCGCAACCGTCATCGCAATGGCGGCTGTGGGCAGTGACGTCGAGGACGCACAGTTGTAGTAGGCTTGTTGTTGTTGTTCCTGTTGTTGTTGCTCTTGTTGTTGTTGTTGCTGTTGTTGTTGGTCTTGTTGCTGCTGTTGTTGTTGCTGCTGCTGTTCGGCGATCGAATGCATGACAGCACGCCGCCGTCGATTTGAGTCGACCGAGAGCGCGACCCAGAGCGCAGAGCTCCGATCGCGGCTCCGGTGATCTACTGCAGTCGAGGGTGAGCCGTAAATCGGGACGGAGCTCGATATTCGAAGCGAGGAATAATAGGAGAGGAAAGAAGCAACGACACACATACACAACGAGCGTCTCGACTGGGTTTAGAAAGGCGTCACGCTAACCAGTCCGTGACGTCATAGTCCCTGACGGACTGGCTAGACGCTTGGAACAAGCTGTTAGCGGTAAGCTGCCTGTTGGCACCGGTTTCCTGCTGAAGTCCACACAATCCGCTTCTGTTTACGTGTTTACGAACCGACGTGAGCCAACGACGAATGTTGACCACCCAACACACAACAACACTGGCGACAACATCGACGACGACGACAATGATGATGACAAACGTAAGGACGAAATCGGGCAATAACAACATTTGCAGCAATAAGATCTACTGCGAGCACACAACAAACACACCAAACCTGCACAGCTCGAGCAGACACGCACACATAAGCGCACAATCGTTGAGCACTCTAACTCTAGCTCGAAAACTAGGCCATTTCCAGCCTACTGACTCACTTTGGCTCACAGTTGGCTCGTTCGCATTGCCCGAATAGCCGCTGGTCCCACTTTACCATCCTTCCGTCGTCGTCTCCCATTCTAGCACCTCTGTTTCTTCCTTCTCTTTCGCTTTCTCCCTTCTTTTAGCCTCTATTTCTTGCATCCGAATTTTATTCACTCTCACTGTCTTGCCTCTCTTACTCGCTCTCCTAATTCCTCTCTTTCCTGTTCACTCTTTGTTCACGTTTTCGAGTTGATGTTTAGCAACTTAGCTGTCGCGTACCGTTGTTGCTGGTGTTGCTGCTGCTGCACTCTTGTTGTTGTTGTTGTTGCTGTTATTGTTGTTGTCGTCGTCGTTGTTGTTCCGATTGCTGCTGTTGCATTCTTGTTGTAGTGTTCAACAATAGCAACCGTCTTTCGCATACGTCGTCGTCGTAGACGGCGACAGCAACGACTCTAACAACAACAACACTAACACTAATCGAATAATCACAGTCTGCTCACAGTTTGCTTGCTTGCTTGCCAGCGACACGCTATAGGTGATTAGCGCCGCTGAGAAGCCACTGCTTCAACAACAGTTCCGGCAACAGTCATCGTCGACTGACTGACTGACTAACTAACTAACTAATTAACCACCATAACCAACAGCACGGCTAACACGGTCGGCTAATCGGTCAACTTCAAGCCGAGCCAAGCCGAACCCCGCAGCGACAAGGCACGGTCGTTGGAAGCGGCGGAAACAACGGACGCGGCGACCTTGGGCTCTGTGGCGCCCGTGCCGAAATTGAGGTAATCAACACTCGCGTGCACAAACAGCAGCTCCACTGGGACGCATGAGCTCCACCACCACCACATCGGCACGCCGAAACAGCACCGCCACAACACCGGCACGCATAAGCTCCACCACCATGGCACGCTCGAGCACCGCAACGTTCATCACGTACTCATGCGCATTGCATACGTTGGCACGCAGGCACGTACGGACTCCATTACGTACTCGGTCACGCACGAACGCATGCACCACTCGTCGGCACTCACGAACCACCACCACCACCACCAGCAATGCAGCGCCCCGTGTTTACTTAGCCGAATGATGACGACGGCATCGACAAGCGCGCTAGTGGCGGTAGCAGCAACAACTGCGGTGCGACCTGGGACACCCGAGGATGCTGATGATGATGATGATGTCGATGATGGCGATGATGATGGAGATGACGGCGATGATGATGATGGCGATAATGATGGTGATGGCGATGATGCTGATAATGGTGATGGTGGCAGTGTTGATAGTGGTGGTGGTGGTGATGGTAATGAAGATGATCATCATCATCATCATCATCGTCGTCGTCGTGACAGGGATCGTCGCGACGCAGCGGCAACACCACCACCACTGCCCGCTCATCAAGGCGTCTGAGGCACTCCTCAGAGGCTTAACGGTCGCGTAGCGGCGGCAGCCGCGGTTGCTGCTGCTGCTGCCGCCGCTCAGACACAAGGTCCGCCTCCTCTGCGCGCCGCTGCAACGCGAAGCGCCGCCCCGTCGGCCCCAAATAGCTACCCTCACTCACTTCGAGTTGCTGGACCGAAGAGAGCCCGCCCATACCCAGCCAACTAGACGCCTTGCCGACCCCGTCATTGGCTAACGGCGGACAGCCGTTGCAGCTGCTGCTGCTGATGATGTTGCTGATGGTGGTGATGATGATGATGATGACAATGATATGATGATGATGATGACAATGATGATGATGATGGTCATGTTGCTGGAGTGATGGCTGTCATGTTGCGGATCATGGCGATGGCGATCGTGGAGGTGGAAGTGCTGATGATGCTGCTGCTGCTGATGAAGATGATGATGATGCTGCTGATGAAGATGAGGTTAATGATGATGTTGCTGAAGATGCTCATTGTATTGCTGCTGCTGATGCTGCTGGACAGCCGACAACGACGGTGACGACGACGACGACGATTGACCGAGTAAGCGAGCAAGAACAGCAGCCAGAGAGAAGCGAGACCAGATCGAATGGCACTTGGCAATTGCCTGCTGCTGCTGCAGCACCAGCTCCTCTAACAGCTCAAGCCTTGACGGCCACGAAGCAGAGGGCTTCCTCAGGGCCCGACAGACACTGACAAACGAACAGTGGTGGAAAACGTCTGCTGCTTCACTTTCTCTCTCTCTATATATATATATATATATATATATATATATATATATATATATATATATATATATATATATATAGAGAGAGAGAGAGAGAGAGATAAATCCCTTTATGCTCTCTTTTTCTCTATGCGTTTCGGTCAGAGGAATTTATATATTCTTATCCTTTCGCTCTTTGCCTGTCTGTTGTTGTTCTTTTTTTAATTTTCCTGCTCCACTGAGTCCCTGCTTGACTACGGGCAAGACTACGGCAACGACGACGACGACGACCATGCTGGCGGCACACTAGCCGCAGATGACTAAGCATAATAGCGTACTACGAACGCGACTTACTGCATCGAGTATTCAGTACAGAATCCGTCGAACGGGACCCGACGTCGCAGTTGGCATGAAAATAGCTCACGGATACATAGACGGTTCATATTAATAGTAATAGTAGTAATATAATAGATGCTACTAGTTGGATAGAAAAATTGTGCTAGACACATAGACACACACGACGGGTCTGATATCCGTCCGCCCGCCGGTCCGAAACACCAGAGCGTTGCTAATTTTATATATGGTTTATTTCGCAATAACATTGCATTTCAAGATGGTACATAATTTCAATACAATTCATTCCTTTTATACAATTTAAACACTTCAGCGACCGTCCCACCCGGCGAAAAAGTGCAAAGACCGCCGATGCTTCTGGCAGCTCGCTGCGTGAGAGCGTTGCTAATCAGTTCAACAAAAGCAGGAAGCAGTCTGTACTGAAAGAACTGAGTTGCACCATCAAACCAACGCGTTTGGTCACAACGTATCTCGTCCAGTAGTCGCAAAGCAGAGAAATACTACGCAGTAACAGAGCCGCTACACACGCAGGGCCACGGACCAGGTTTCAGCCGAGTTCAGCAGGACTACGCAAAGCCATGCGTCCGATGCGCCACCAGCCTTCATATACATCTATGGTCGGGCGCGCCACAGATCGTTGGCAGAGCAGCCAGCAAGCCCCTCCGCAGCGGGATCGGTTCGGAATAAAGTGCATACTGCTGCTGCTGGCCACATGAGGACATTAGCTAAACATAGGCTAGGATTTAGCCCATGGGACCACCACACAGCATGATTTGCGGTGGTCCTGTAATGACAGGACCGGTTAGAGTGGCAGGCAAAAGCGACCGAGGCCTCGACGGAGAGGTTGCGCCGTTAGATGTGTACCCCGCCAGAGTGCTTTGGGATGTAATGGCACGCACTAGTCGGCAGGTGTGCAATGTGCATAACTGCCATCACTTGGTACCTTCGACTCAAGGATTTGCCCAAGTTGGCGATCAATGTCCGCGCCGGTTCTACTTGCAGATGCGCGCTAAGAACCACGCAGCAAGCTGCTGCTGCTGCTGCGGTGGTCTTTGCACGTTTTTGCCCGGTGGGGCGGTCGCTGAAGTGTTCAAATTGTATATAATGACGACTGTATTGCCATGATGTGCCATCTTGAAATGCAAAGTTATTGCGAGATAAACAATATGTAGTCCAAACAAAATAATGTAGTCCAGACACCCTTCTGGGTGCCCAATGAATGAATAAGTGAATTGTTGCAGGTGAAGTGTCATCTGCATCGGTCGTCGGGTTGTCGTCAGGCTTTAATGCGTTGATGTTGCTGGCATTATTATTGTTACGGCTCTGTGGGCCCAACTTGATGTGGAACGTACCCGTTTAGAAGTCAAATGAGGATATTTCTTATATCATCTAAATAAAGAGCTTGTTTATCGGCCATTTAGTAGACTATACTAAACAACAACAACAACAAATTTTCTGAGACAAAGAAATCACACCTGCATCTGCGTATAAATATACTATTGATAAATACCGTTGTCGGCAAATGTCTTACCTACATACACGCAAAGATATTGTTTTTGTTAGACCTCCCATAGCTTCCTCTTAGCCGTAGGTAGGATGCTGTGAAACAGCGACACGAGACAATTAACGAATAAATGCTCGGTATATTTTACTATTGCAGACATAATCTAGTATATATTTGCTCAGAACATAAGGCATGCGTAATTAGTGTGATTCAGCAAAATTTATTTTGGCTGGCCTTTAGTACTGCGATACTACATAATTGAGTTCACAACAGACTGTTGAACTTTCAACATTCTAACTTAGGTAAAATAGTATTCGTAGGATCGGTTGTGGATGCTACGAAGTTAGGGAAATTCCAGTTACCCGAACGAGAGGCAAATGACATCCTACTTACTTCAGAGAGTCCGACCCAGGCAGGTCGCTGCCAAGTCCACAGAGAGAAACGTTTCGGGATCGGCTAGGTTTTAGAAACTCAAGAAGAAATCGAGGACAAAGACGAGAGTTGGAACGTTTGGATGACAGCTTTTCCGAACGACCGGCAGTTTCGCGCGACAACGAAACTTCTAGGCGATCTATAGTGAGCGTTCGAGAAGTTCTAACAGGTCGAACAGCCTCTGGTATTGCGCGAAGCGTCGTAGAATCACTGTGGCAAAAGCACTCTTTTTGACTGCATCTCGAATTTGTCCCGTATTCTTAGGAGAGACGAGGAAATCACTAAAAGGCATTAAATGAATGCAACTGGCCGGACCTGACTTTACAAAATTGGGCCATTCTGTAGAATTTTAACGACACCCAGGCTGAGGTTCCCTACACATGTACTCATCACAGATGAAGCTTCGACGCCATAGAGCATATTTCATGCACACAATGCTCATTGATGGGCCAACGAGAGCCTGGGCTGGGCTGGCTGGTGAACATCTACCTCAAGCTTCTTATATGGACTTCGTGGAAGGTTAAATAGAAACAAGTGCCACGTAATACCGAACATGATCTTAGCGGAACTGCTGGTAGGACTTCCAGGACGTATTCTCTCGAGGATGTGGTTTTAGCACGACGAAACACGGGCAGGCAACGACGCTGCAGCCCAGGGTCGTCTAGACGCTCCCTTCAGGGATCAATGGATTGGCCGTTGACACATCAAACAAAAATAAAAACGTACACGGCATACCTATCGTCACCTGGCTCTGACCACCATTTTAGTTTGCCACACTGAACACCGCCCGATACAGACCACAGTACCCCAACCGCTGATGTCCTCCAGTTTTTGTGTTTATGTGAGTGCGTATTTATGAGCGTAATGGCAACAATTTAAGGTATTAAACGTAGATGCTCAAAAATGAGACATCACTGGATCTCGATATTCTTAAACTTAAATTATATGACTATTTTTATTGTGCTGACCAATATTGGTTGATCCTTAGTTTTTCCGAGCACGCCAGTATGTTTGGTTTCGCTATCGAACAACTAGATTTCTCGCAATCACACTGTAGTTTTTAAAGCTAGGTCCAGTCAGCCACATTGATATATTAATTTTTAATAATTTCTCTGTCACTTCTAAACAATGCATTTCCCATGCACTACCATATCTTTGGAAAAATGTTTATTTTTCCGAGTTCAATAATCCCCTCAAGTATGGCTCGTTTTTTTTTACAAAGACCCTGTATAAAATGTTATCATTGTTGGCGTCCAAGTTTAAAATATTATATGGATGGTATATATATATTTTTTTTCTGCGATAATGTCGTCTATCTCGAGAACTTTCACAGAGGCCAGAATGATCGGCATTCATTATTAGTGCACCTATGACCTGTAAACAATGCAAGCCCAATATTATCCAGCTGAAAGAAATGTACGCGTACAGGAGACATGGAATGTATTCCTGCATCGAGTCTTCGCGATTAGAAGGCGCTGCCTGCAGGCCCACTAGTGGCAAACGACATTTTTTTAATTCCAACCCTTCAATCAATCAGTCACTGGCCAGTCAATGGATCAATTAACCAGAAACTGTGGTCAGGAATAATAAATAGGTCAGGCCTTTACTAAGCATCTACCATTAGGTAGACAGACACGCGGTGTGGCCATCGTTGAATAGTCGGTTAGCCATGGTCATGCATGGCTGCATGCATCTACAACCCAAGCATGCGTGTCGCATGTCAAACCACGTACGCACTATGCTCTCGGCCTGAGATCTGTGCAGTGAGGGAAAATTGTTTTGCAATTTCCCACTCGTAGAATCATTAGTAGGCTAGCAGAACGTAGCCATAGCTCACACGTACTGTCCGTCCGTTTATCTGACACGCGCACCATTAGCAGGCCGTAATTTTTGTGTTTCGGCGGCTCAGAACACCACCTATCGCCTATGCTCTAACACCACCTATCGCCTATCTCCTTACACCACCTATCTTCACAAGGAGAGCAGGGCCCGGGGGAAGGCGGGGGGCGTTAGGTGGGCGAAGTCTCGGGCATACGACATCAATAAACTGCTTTAGGCAAACTACGCCTCTCATCCCCCCATTTTCCTCTCGATTTCCTTCAGCCCCTATCCCTTGCGACCCCTCTGTCTCTCGATGTTCTTCCTGTAGATCTTCCTGGTCGCGGTCGCGCCTATCTGTCAGCGAGATGTCAGCGTCACGTCGTTGTCGTCACGCCGCCAGCAACAACCGCTCTCAGGGCAACGATGAGACGGCGCTCGAGTCACGCTGGCTCTGCACGGTTAGCCATTTTGCTGTTGCTGCCGTAGGTGATGTAGTCGTTAACTGCTAGCGCCATTAGCGGACGATGCGGCAACGTGTGCCGTTAATGAGCCGACTTGTAAAAGCTAGTGATCTGTCGAAAACCAACAACCACACCGTAGCATTCGCGCATTGCCGAGCGAACGCCTTAGCGGGTTCTCGCGCTCGAATAAAAATCTCGCATATATAAGACTCACAAATAATGTATGCGTACGTCTGTATACGCATATGTGCTCTTTAGATAAATATATATATATATATATATATATATATATATATATATATATACACGGGCGATAGTCAGCAAAATGCCCTTTTTACAATTGTTGAAAATGTGTAACTCAAGAAATTTAGAAGTCAATGAGGAATTACTAAATTTAAATACATTTTTCATCGGGAGAAAACTGTCCCATAAAAAAAAAATATATATATATATATTCCTGGATAAACGCATCTATTTTACAAGCAAATTTGACCATCCTTTACAATGCTAAACGAACGCTGTTTCGACATGTTTCAAATGTGTTACCCGTACAAAATGCTGTGAGCAACTCATTATCTCTAGCGTTCTCTCGTTAGACTCGTTCAAGGATGACTGCTGCATGTAATATTAGCTTCTGGAACAGTAACCGCCATACTTCGATATAATTTTGTCGACAAAATGTAGCAGTTAAGGTGCCCAGACATTCGCGCGCTTTAAATGGCACAGGTTTCACCTCACAGGTCTGGTTAAAAGATGGTACGTTATCATCACATTTATTTCACTCAAATTGAGTTTGCATATAATATTCTCTCGTCAGCTGCTCTCATCATGACATTCGAGAGGCATTGTGGCGAACCCAGGTTTGCCCGAGTGGGGGGGTCCCCATACTCCCGCAAGACTATACATCAGCCTTGGAACAAGCTTGAGGTGGAAGAGTGCTACTACCGTCTGGTCGAATAGTCGCCGGACGTCGCCTATTTCTCCATAAAAAAAGACTAGAGTTGTGCGCACTGTCCCAACGATGTGCGCAGCGAGGGTCGTCCCAGCATAGTGGAGCCAAAGCCCCAGATACCGGAAAAGTTGACTAATCTAATTTCAAGGGTTGGCCGCCGTCACATGCAACGCCCTTGACAGCCAATCGACCTCCTTATCTGAATTTGACAGCCTTGGTCTTCATGGTGTTTATTTCCAGCCCTTTTAAGATAACGAACATCCCTGCCAAATAAGTGATGTGCCTGGCAGCACTCAGGTTACGATGTTGCGGATGTCAGGTTGCGACCACGCATCTGCATGATCAAAAAGACGGTACATTAAATTCATTTCCAGAGTTTTGCTTTTTCTTGAAATACGCTCTTCTTATTGATGACACAAATAATATTATTAATCTACAAACTACTAGATAAATGCATGGCATTTTGTTGTATTCTGCCATATATATATATAGATTTATTTCATTATAATTTAGAAGAATATATAAAATGCTTCACGGCGTTGCTGCTCGTGTGTATATATATATATATATATATACTTCTCTGTATCCTGCCATATATATATATATATATATATATATATATATATGCATGGTTATTCTACGGAGTCATCATAGTCTACCGAGAGCTCTCGGTTCTCGATTTTGATGCGTGACCCCTCAAATGCAAAAATGTTGCCGCCAGTTCACTTGGGTCAGTACATGCGTTTACATATATACAATTAATACAACATAATACTTCCGGCGTTCCTTGCAGTGAGAAAAACACACTCTTAAAGGGGACACATTATGTGGATCTTAATTTCGGGACAAAGATGCATCACCTTTGAGCATGTGTTGTAGCCACAATAATAAAACCACATTCAAACATCATTCGAAATGTAATTAAACCAGCTTTAGAACGCGAATGAAATGTCTCGTTAGAATTCAAAGTTATTTATACACTTTGAAACAAACAAAATTAGAAGATTTAGTCCAAAGTTTTAAGCTACGGTTAGAAGCGAGAAAGAGCGCTCGACTCGCTGCAAGAGGTCAGCACAGTGGCGCTCAGATGTACTGTTTGGTGCGACACGACACCGCTTCGATATGAAGGCTGGTTGAGCTCTGTTCCTCGTGAAACAGCACTAAACACCATAAAACACAACAACAACAATGACAGCAATAGTTACACAACGGAGCAACAATATAAGTGCGATTCATATGCGATGCTGTAATACGTATAATTGCAACATCGCATTTGAATGACTATGCTAATTGCAGGCAATAGCATTTCGGCAGGTTGTGAACTGATGACAACGTGAAGAGGATGACCATCGACGATGACACTAAAAGTCGGCAGCTCCGCCTCGACAGAAAATAGCACAGATAACTTGCCAACAGCGTCACCATAGCAGCATTGCAACAACCACCACAGCAGTGCAAAAACAGAAAATAAGTGCCGTATAACCGACGGTTTGTAGTTGATTGCATGTCCAATTCAACTGAATTTTCTGCGGGTTTTACTCTCTGCGCTTCCCATAGATCCGACACGTGCGCCTCCTTTCCGACACCGCAACGCATGTAGCGAAATATCAGCAGGTGTTTGTCTCTAAAAACCAAAAACAAAGCAAGACGAAGAGTTTGGCCACGACATACCACTCTAACCCCCAGATATACGTTGGCATACGTCGTTTCACCGCAAAGACACTGACTTAAGATATAAAGTAAATGATCAAATAATTGTTTAAATACAATTTTAAAGTGGACTTAAATAAAGCTAATTAAAAATAAATAAACTTTATACAACATTCTTGAAAAGTCTATTTTGAAACTCCAAAGGAACGCAGAGCCTTGATTTTCTATGAGCGGGTGTTTGTCACGAGCGAGATCAATTTATTTTTTGGGTTCGTTTACCCGGATAAAGATTCAGAAAAATCAACCGCGGGATAAACATTGCCGGCCTACCTGAACATAGCCGATATGCTTTCATGCGTCACGTCTGGTATCCAATGAGATCTTCTTTCAAGTAGAGTGTAAACAAACACCAACGATGACCCACCGATCAACTGTGTCGAATGTCCTTCAGCATATATATATATATATATATATATGGTATAGGACTGATTCCCTGAGATGTTTTGGTATATATATACCATAGGTGATCTTGTCCTGCCGCGCTTTTGCGAGGTCCCTGTTCGGGCCGCAAACCTCGGCATCTAAAACCCAGACCTCGGTAGGTGTTGTTATTACGAGGCCGGACTTTAGACCCGGTGCGCCCGGTCGACGGAATACTCGCTCATGAACCACCCCATGACCCCTCTTGCGGAGAAGACGGGCCACGCGATCACAGACGTCGTCATGTCTCTTGATAGTTTCTTTGTGTGTTGTATCGCACACCTGAGCGACATGAGCCAACGTCTCAGGCGCATGACACCCGTGCCTACAACGTTTGTTGTAGCCCGGGCGTCCCCTGGCCAATCTGGCACGCGTTGGTAGTGCGTTGATCCTGAGCTTTAGTAGGTTTAAATACTCCTTACCAGATAGGTAGGGCATATTCTTAATCCAGCAATGTACAAAGGGTGTTTCGTGTGCTTTTTTTAAAATGTGCCCCATCGAACGTGTTGCGTAGTTGTTGAGACCAGTAATCGGTCTCTTGTGTAGCGGTCTCAATGGATGTTCCCAAGCGCTCGCAAAGAAGTCTTGTTTTATATACAGGGTGTTGCAGGAATATTTGAAGAACGATATACAGAATTGTAGAGCTCGTTAAAGCAAATGTTTTTTTCCAATGGAACATGGTCTCTGAGAAGTCTTGTTTCGGAGTGAGAGTAAAATTACTACAATTTGTGACACTGGTGTTTTTGCCCGACATAAAAGCACACAATGTGCTGTTGCGAGACAACCAGTCTTCCTATACAGAAACTAAGCACACTTTCGTGTTCGAGATAAAATTCTGCTCTATCTGAAGAATATGCATGGCCGGTCAGAAGACGCGACATGGCCGCTTAGAAGAGATTTCGCCAAAAATGAAGTTCTTTATTAGCGTTCACGCCAAATACTTCAGAATCATAACCCTACAACCACTCACAGCGTTCAAAACGGACATATTCAGCCAATGAGTAATTCATGGCGATCATTTTGGTACCAAACGTATGTCAAGGCGAGCTGTGGTTGCAGAGTAATTACGATTTTTCGGCGGGATGTCCAGATTAAGTGCATGAAAAATGACGCGCTGCGGCTGTCGCGCGACACGTCGGCGGTAGTGAACGTCGCCAGACAGTCATTTTACATACATGCACTTAATCTGGGCATGCCCTCTGAAAAATCGTAATTACTCCGCAACCACAGCTCGCCATGACATATGTTTGGTACCAAAATGATCGCCATGAATTGCGCATGAATATGTCCGTTTTGAGCGCTGTGAGTGGTTGTAGGGTTATGATTCTGAAGTATTTGGCGTGACGCTAATAAAACACTTCATTTTTGGCGAATTCTCTTCTAAGCGACCATGTCGCGTCTTCTGACCGGCCATGCATATTCTTCAGATGGAGCAGAATTTTGTACTGTATAGGAAGACTGGTTGTCTCGCAACAGCACATTTTGTGCTCCTATGTCGGGCAAAAACACCAGTGTCACAAATTGTAGTAATTTTACTCTCACTCCGAAACAAGACTTCTCAGAGACCATGTTCCATTGGAAAAAAACATTTGCTTTAACGAGCTCTACAATTCTGTATATCGCTCTTCAAATACTCCTGCAACACCCTGTATATATATATATATATATATATATATATATATATATATATATATATATATATATATATAACGCGCATTTTGGATGATCTTCGTATTTCGCTATGCGCTTTCAGTTCCAAATTTGATGTGTCATCGCAAGCCATTCGTTCAGGTATCAGACCTACATCAAAAAGGTCAGACAGGTTTTCTATGAGGGGCCCTTGTTGCAAATATAGGCCTTCCTCGAGGTCAGGTATTCCTTGGAGAGGGTTCCCTTAAGCACAAAGTGGCCTGTTTGGTTCTTCTCTAACGAGAAGATTATTTACTGTAGACAATAAAGTCACCCGGCGATGTCTGTAAACGGTGTAGGCGTCAAATTAAAACAGCGATCAAAGCAAACGGCGGTTATATTAGATAAATGCGTTCGTTTGGAATGTTCCTACAGACGCATGCAAAAGGAATGCATTCAATAATTTTTTTCACTTGGATACAGCATTTGAACCAAACGACATCCGTATTTCCGGATTCAGCTGTCCTATATATACTATAGCTGCGGTATAGATATATCCCGGTACCCATGGATTGTCCAGGTGTCTACACGAAACTGGTTTGGCGGAGCATAGAGTATTGAAGCTTAACTGGTAGAGCCTACCCAACCTAGATTAGGCATTGCTCATATGCGAGGGCCCCTAAAGCCTGTTCGATGGCGTGTTTAGATCTGGCGACAGTCCTCTATCGAATGGCGTCGATAAGCCAAATTACTTTTCATAGTTGTATTCTAGTCCTCTGCAAGTCCCTAAGCCATAACGCAGTGTTTTATACCGTATTGTTTATGAGCCCTCTGATTAATGGAAATTAGACAGTACTTTTGTACAAAGTTTGGCACATGCAGGCGTAGCTCTGTGCAAGTGATTTTGTAGAGCGGAAGACTTAACGGCACGTCCCGCATTGTCAAACATATGACAACAACTCTGCCATAATGGTACTCGAGTCGTAACCTTGAACACGCAGGCAGGAGAAGTGCACCCAAAGGGGTCGTTTGGCATGGTGCGATATCAATAATTGCGCCTGGCAAGCAACTGTTATTGCACAGCAATTAGCGTCTGTGCAGTACTGTCTTTACTTAGTGTCAAATGTCCCAACCCAGATTGGCCTGACTTAAGGATGCTGTAGATTTCATTAACATAAGCTTTTTCCAATGGATAGTGGCGAAAATCCGTTGGCTCATGCAAAGTTTACTAGTGAGAGAAGAAAACCCTGCTAGAAAAACGAAGCACTTTCAGAATCATGTGTTGCCTAATGCTGTATCGTTCACGTTGAATGTATTACAAGTTTGCGATTCCGCTCAAAAAATGCAAACACTAAGATTAAAATACACATTTAATGGGGATCATTTTTGTACTAATTCGATGGTGGCTCGATTCAGTTGATATGGTGACTGTAAACTGTTTTCTCCCACCACGCGATCTCGAGACTCCCTTAGAGGCCCACGTTACAGCCGCTAACACCAGCGGCTGGTGTACAGTCTCTAATGAATTATTTTATTTTTACGGGAGGTTTCGGGAATGCATGGTGCACACATGAGGTAGCTGGCAGCTATAAGCAACTAGTATGGGACTCACAAACCCCCATGCTTCGAAAAACCTGACATTTCTTCTAAGGTCTGTATCTAGGTAGCGCCCCCCCCCTCCGTTAACATGGCATTTAATGAGAATCTGACCTCGAGGGGCGGGGGAAAACGGCCTACGGTAATTATATCACATATATTTGGTACCCAAAGTATGCCCACTAAATGCGTATTTCGGCATGCATTTGTTCCATGGGAGTAATATCAATAGTTTCATGAATTAAACGTGAAAGGCAAAAGATGCTGTGAAAGGCATCACGGGATCTCGAATTTTGCAAGCTGTAGTCAGTTCGGCTACCCTTCTGTGTTTTCTTTAAAGGAAGAAGCTAATTTTTTCCGCTGGTATGTGTCCTCTGAATGTGTAAGTTTCTCCATCGAGCACCTTGTGTTTTTGCAATCGCACATGTTGTGATGTAATGATAAATAGGAATTTCACTGTAACTTCTTAACAAGACGTTTCCTCTTTCTGCATTATATTGGAAAAATGCTTCTTTTAGCGACATCTAGAACAATCTCACATCCGGCCAATCTGGTTTGGACACACGATATATATATATATATATATATATATATTCACACACCCTTTAGCAGGGGGGCTTTATTACAACCACAGATAAGTGCTCTATTACAAGAAAACAACCCTGCCAAAGCCGGCGGCTTACGAGGAAGGTTGAGTATGGTTATACCTACAAGCTAGACGCCATGCAAACATCCTGTTAACAATCGTTTTCTTTGCAACAGTTCTTGACTGGATATTGAGCCCGGCGCGAGTCCTTGTTGTGGCAATATTGAAGAACTTCGCCGCTCTCTCAGGCTGCTTACATATCCAAGTAAACGTGGATTTGTCGATTCTTTCTAACATGGATGCAATATCTTCACATTTTAAGTCATTCTCATTAATATTGCAGCGAGACGCAACACGCCTGACAAATTTCTTGTGAAGCTTAGTAAGCGTGTTATTGTCACGGAAATAGCCTAGATTCCACACCGGCGAGGCATACAGTAGGACCGGCAGAACATATTGCTTATACAACCTTATGTACAGAGAGGGTTTTTTTTAATACAATACAACGAAATATCCAGTTCAGCCTACGTGTGGCCAGGGCTGTCATTTCTAAAACGTGGGGAGTATAGTTAAGAGTACTGTTTGTCAATATGCCTAAATCTTTAATAGACGTCTTAGCCATTAGCACCTCCGAGCCCAACGTGTATCTGTGTACAGGGTTATTGTGGCCAAAGTGTAAAACGGCACACTTATTTACAGATAGCTTAAGATCAAGCCTTTTACACCACTCTATGAAAGCATCAAGTGTGTTTTGAAGAAGTCCGGCATTCTTATCATTATCTACAGCTATATACATTTTTACATCGTCAGCATATATTTTTGTTTGCACTGGCTGGGGCACTATATATTTCAAGGAGTCAGTATACAGTATGTACATTAGTGGGCCTAGTATAGTGCCCTGAGGGCAACCCGACGTCACTTCAGCAGTGGAGAATAGGCAATCATTTACCCTGACTCTGAAAGACCTATGGTGAGGAAGGCCTTAATCCAGTTAATATATATATATATATATATATATATATATATATATATACAAGGTGTGACTGAACGAATTTTATAGCGATACATAAAATTGTAGAGCTCGTTAAAACGAATATTTTTTCCAATGGAACATGTGCTCTGAGAAGTCTTGTTTCGGACTTACAGTGAAATTACTACAATTTGTGACACTGGTGTTTTTGCCCGACATAGGAGCACAAAATGTGCTGTTGCGAGACAACCAGTCTTCCTAGACAGAAACTAAGCACACCGTCGTGTTCGTGATAAAATTCTGCTCCATCTGATGAATATGCAAGGCCGGTCAGAAGACGCGACATGGTCGCTTAGAAGAAAATTCGCCAAAAATGAAGTTCTTCATTAGCGTTCACGCCAAATACTTTAGAATCATAACCCTACAACCACTCACAGCGCTCAAAGCGGACATATTCAGCCAATGCAATTCATGGCGATCATTTTGGTACCAAACATATGTCAATGCGAGCTGTGGTTGCGGAGTAATTACGAGTTTTCGGCGGGATGTCCAGATTAAGTGCATGAAAATGACGCGCTGCGGCTGTCGCGCGACACGTCGGCGGTAGTGAACGTCGCCACACAGTCATTTTACAGGAATCAGCTGTTCCTCGTATATGAAAAGGAACAGCTGGAAAGGGGTGGGGTAGGATGGGTATACGACAATTCAAGAGAGAGTGGGCTATGGGCAGATGCCAGGGCAGGGATGTTGAATACAGGGATACAAAGACCTAAATATATGGAGGGGCAAAGTACAGAATGTCGAGCATGTGGGCTAGCAAATGAGTCAATCGAACATATTGTTAAAGAATGTACAGCCTTGGGAGAGCAGAGATATAGAGCCGCCAGAGACCCTAGTTTTAGGACCAAATGTTAGAAAGGATATTGTCAATATTATAAAGAAGAGGGTGTCCCAATGGAAAGCAAATACTCAGTAGGTATTGAAGTATATATTGATTATAGGGACGCGTGGGTAACATATATGCTGCCGCTCCAAGCGCCCCTGATATAAAAGAGTGACATGTGTATTTAGGTATACATGCCACGCGAATAATAAATCAATATATATATGGACAGGTTGGACAAACAAAGTGACAAACAATAAAGGAAACGGAAATAAAGAAAAAGCGAGCGGTGAAACAGGGACATTTAAATGGAAAAAACGCTGTCTCGATGTAAGCTTTACTCTTCTAAGGAACATCACTGTCTGAAGCAGACGATCGGGCTGGTTCTATGACCATTCGGCCATGAGCGTCGGGTAGAAGTAGAGCGCAACATTGGCCCTGATTACAATGCCAATCTTACACACACAATCCGTATATATATTTAATATATATATATATATATATATATATATATATATATATGTTAAACTCAATCCAACACTACTTTTTATTCGTATTTTGGTCGTTCTCTCCGCGCCCTATCCTTTTGTTTCGCCGTTTTCAAATACTTTTCTTTCTGTCCTTAGCCAGAAATCCTTCGGCTCGGTCTTCTACAATAAAACCTCTAACTATTATTCAGCACTTGTGCCGACGGGCAAGAACATGACAGTCATAATTCCGTTACAGTGACCCCGCAGCCTTTGGCGTATATATATATATATATATATATATATTCATGTATGTAATGATGACGACACTCGTTCTCGCCCTGCGGAGTGATGTGGTGTCATCTTCAAAGTAGTCTGGCCCGGCGGCATCGGCCGTTATCGGCTATAACGGTGACTGTGCGCAAGCCAGAATGCCGCCCGCGTAAAACAAGCTTGTACTCCGGCCCACAATATGACTACAACGCGAATTACTAAATTTAAATACATTTTTCATCGGGAGAAAACTGTCCCATAAAAAAAAATATATATATATATATATTCCTGGATAAACGCATCTATTTTACAAGCAAATTTGACCATCCTTTACAATGCTAAACGAACGCTGTTTCGACATGTTTCAAATGTGTTACCCGTACAAAATGCTGTGAGCAACTCATTATCTCTAGCGTTCTCTCGTTAGACTCGTTCAAGGATGACTGCTGCATGTAATATTAGCTTCTGGAACAGTAACCGCCATACTTCGATATAATTTTGTCGACAAAATGTAGCAGTTAAGGTGCCCAGACATTCGCGCGCTTTAAATGGCACAGGTTTCACCTCACAGGTCTGGTTAAAAGATGGTACGTTATCATCACATTTATTTCACTCAAATTGAGTTTGCATATAATATTCTCTCGTCAGCTGCTCTCATCATGACATTCGAGAGGCATTGTGGCGAACCCAGGTTTGCCCGAGTGGGGGGTCCCCATACTCCCGCAAGACTATACATCAGCCTTGGAACAAGCTTGAGGTGGAAGAGTGCTACTACCGTCTGGTCGAATAGTCGCCGGACGTCGCCTATTTCTCCATAAAAAAAGACTAGAGTTGTGCGCACTGTCCCAACGATGTGCGCAGCGAGGGTCGTCCCAGCATAGTGGAGCCAAAGCCCCAGATACCGGAAAAGTTGACTAATCTAATTTCAAGGGTTGGCCGCCGTCACGTGCAACGCCCTTGACAGCCAATCGACCTCCTTATCTGAATTTGACAGCCTTGGTCTTCATGGTGTTTATTTCCAGCCCTTTTAAGATAACGAACATCCCTGCCAAATAAGTGATGTGCCTGGCAGCACTCAGGTTACGATGTTGCGGATGTCAGGTTGCGACCACGCATCTGCATGATCAAAAAGACGGTACATTAAATTCATTTCCAGAGTTTTGCTTTTTCTTGAAATACGCTCTTCTTATTGATGACACAAATAATATTATTAATCTACAAACTACTAGATAAATGCATGGCATTTTGTTGTATTCTGCCATATATATATATAGATTTATTTCATTATAATTTAGAAGAATATATAAAATGCTTCACGGCGTTGCTGCTCGTGTGTATATATATATATATATATATATACTTCTCTGTATCCTGCCATATATATATATATATATATATATATATATATATATATGCATGGTTATTCTACGGAGTCATCATAGTCTACCGAGAGCTCTCGGTTCTCGATTTTGATGCGTGACCCCTCAAATGCAAAATGTTGCCGCCAGTTCACTTGGGTCAGTACATGCGTTTACATATATACAATTAATACAACATAATACTTCCGGCGTTCCTTGCAGTGAGAAAACACACTCTTAAAGGGGACACATTATGTGGATCTTAATTTCGGGACAAAGATGCATCACCTTTGAGCATGTGTTGTAGCCACAATAATAAAACCACATTCAAACATCATTCGAAATGTAATTAAACCAGCTTTAGAACGCGAATGAAATGTCTCGTTAGAATTCAAAGTTATTTATACACTTTGAAACAAACAAAAATTAGAAGATTTAGTCCAAAGTTTTAAGCTACGGTTAGAAGCGAGAAAGAGCGCTCGACTCGCTGCAAGAGGTCAGCACAGTGGCGCTCAGATGTACTGTTTGGTGCGACACGACACCGCTTCGATATGAAGGCTGGTTGAGCTCTGTTCCTCGTGAAACAGCACTAAACACCATAAAACACAACAACAACAATGACAGCAATAGTTACACAACGGAGCAACAATATAAGTGCGATTCATATGCGATGCTGTAATACGTATAATTGCAACATCGCATTTGAATGACTATGCTAATTGCAGGCAATAGCATTTCGGCAGGTTGTGAACTGATGACAACGTGAAGAGGATGACCATCGACGATGACACTAAAAGTCGGCAGCTCCGCCTCGACAGAAAATAGCACAGATAACTTGCCAACAGCGTCACCATAGCAGCATTGCAACAACCACCACAGCAGTGCAAAAACAGAAAATAAGTGCCGTATAACCGACGGTTTGTAGTTGATTGCATGTCCAATTCAACTGAATTTTCTGCGGGTTTTACTCTCTGCGCTTCCCATAGATCCGACACGTGCGCCTCCTTTCCGACACCGCAACGCATGTAGCGAAATATCAGCAGGTGTTTGTCTCTAAAAACCAAAAACAAAGCAAGACGAAGAGTTTGGCCACGACATACCACTCTAACCCCCAGATATACGTTGGCATACGTCGTTTCACCGCAAAGACACTGACTTAAGATATAAAGTAAATGATCAAATAATTGTTTAAATACAATTTTAAAGTGGACTTAAATAAAGCTAATTAAAAATAAATAAACTTTATACAACATTCTTGAAAAGTCTATTTTGAAACTCCAAAGGAACGCAGAGCCTTGATTTTCTATGAGCGGGTGTTTGTCACGAGCGAGATCAATTTTATTTTTGGGTTCGTTTACCCGGATAAAGATTCAGAAAAATCAACCGCGGGATAAACATTGCCGGCCTACCTGAACATAGCCGATATGCTTTCATGCGTCACGTCTGGTATCCAATGAGATCTTCTTTCAAGTAGAGTGTAAACAAACACCAACGATGACCCACCGATCAACTGTGTCGAATGTCCTTCAGCATATATATATATATGGTATAGGACTGATTCCCTGAGATGTTTTGGTATATATATACCATAGGTGATCTTGTCCTGCCGCGCTTTTGCGAGGGTCCCTGTTCGGGCCGCAAACCTCGGCATCTAAAACCCAGACCTCGGTAGGTGTTGTTATTACGAGGCCGGACTTTAGACCCGGTGCGCCCGGTCGACGGAATACTCGCTCATGAACCACCCCATGACCCCTCTTGCGGAGAAGACGGGCCACGCGATCACAGACGTCGTCATGTCTCTTGATAGTTTCTTTGTGTGTTGTATCGCACACCTGAGCGACATGAGCCAACGTCTCAGGCGCATGACACCCGTGCCTACAACGTTTGTTGTAGCCCGGGCGTCCCCTGGCCAATCTGGCACGCGTTGGTAGTGCGTTGATCCTGAGCTTTAGTAGGTTTAAATACTCCTTACCAGATAGGTAGGGCATATTCTTAATCCAGCAATGTACAAAGGGTGTTTCGTGTGCTTTTTTTTAAATGTGCCCCATCGAACGTGTTGCGTAGTTGTTGAGACCAGTAATCGGTCTCTTGTGTAGCGGTCTCAATGGATGTTCCCAAGCGCTCGCAAAGAAGTCTTGTTTTATATACAGGGTGTTGCAGGAATATTTGAAGAACGATATACAGAATTGTAGAGCTCGTTAAAGCAAATGTTTTTTTCCAATGGAACATGGTCTCTGAGAAGTCTTGTTTCGGAGTGAGAGTAAAATTACTACAATTTGTGACACTGGTGTTTTTGCCCGACATAAAAGCACACAATGTGCTGTTGCGAGACAACCAGTCTTCCTATACAGAAACTAAGCACACTTTCGTGTTCGAGATAAAATTCTGCTCTATCTGAAGAATATGCATGGCCGGTCAGAAGACGCGACATGGCCGCTTAGAAGAGATTTCGCCAAAAATGAAGTTCTTTATTAGCGTTCACGCCAAATACTTCAGAATCATAACCCTACAACCACTCACAGCGTTCAAAACGGACATATTCAGCCAATGAGTAATTCATGGCGATCATTTTGGTACCAAACGTATGTCAAGGCGAGCTGTGGTTGCAGAGTAATTACGATTTTTCGGCGGGATGTCCAGATTAAGTGCATGAAAAATGACGCGCTGCGGCTGTCGCGCGACACGTCGGCGGTAGTGAACGTCGCCAGACAGTCATTTTACATACATGCACTTAATCTGGGCATGCCCTCTGAAAAATCGTAATTACTCCGCAACCACAGCTCGCCATGACATATGTTTGGTACCAAAATGATCGCCATGAATTGCGCATGAATATGTCCGTTTTGAGCGCTGTGAGTGGTTGTAGGGTTATGATTCTGAAGTATTTGGCGTGACGCTAATAAAACACTTCATTTTTGGCAAATTCTCTTCTAAGCGACCATGTCGCGTCTTCTGACCGGCCATGCATATTCTTCAGATGGAGCATAATTTTGTACTGTATAGGAAGACTGGTTGTCTCGCAACAGCACATTTTGTGCTCCTATGTCGGGCAAAAACACCAGTGTCACAAATTGTAGTAATTTTACTCTCACTCCGAAACAAGACTTCTCAGAGACCATGTTCCATTGGAAAAAAACATTTGCTTTAACGAGCTCTACAATTCTGTATATCGCTCTTCAAATACTCCTGCAACACCCTGTATATACATATATATATATATATATATATATATATATATATATATATATATATATATATATATATATATATATATATAACGCGCATTTTGGATGATCTTCGTATTTCGCTATGCGCTTTCAGTTCCAAATTTGATGTGTCATCGCAAGCCATTCGTTCAGGTATCAGACCTACATCAAAAAGGTCAGACAGGTTTTCTATGAGGGGCCCTTGTTGCAAATATAGGCCTTCCTCGAGGTCAGGTATTCCTTGGAGAGGGTTCCCTTAAGCACAAAGTGGCCTGTTTGGTTCTTCTCTAACGAGAAGATTATTTACTGTAGACAATAAAGTCACCCGGCGATGTCTGTAAACGGTGTAGGCGTCAAATTAAAACAGCGATCAAAGCAAACGGCGGTTATATTAGATAAATGCGTTCGTTTGGAATGTTCCTACAGACGCATGCAAAAGGAATGCATTCAATAATTTTTTTCACTTGGATACAGCATTTGAACCAAACGACATCCGTATTTCCGGATTCAGCTGTCCTATATATACTATAGCTGCGGTATAGATATATCCCGGTACCCATGGATTGTCCAGGTGTCTACACGAAACTGGTTTGGCGGAGCATAGAGTATTGAAGCTTAACTGGTAGAGCCTACCCAACCTAGATTAGGCATTGCTCATATGCGAGGGCCCCTAAAGCCTGTTCGATGGCGTGTTTAGATCTAGCGACAGTCCTCTATCGAATGGCGTCGATAAGCCAAATTACTTTTCAAAGTTGTATTCTAGTCCTCTGCAAGTCCCTAAGCCATAACGCAGTGTTTTATACCGTATTGTTTATGAGCCCTCTGATTAATGGAAATTAGACAGTACTTTTGTACAAAGTTTGGCACATGCAGGCGTAGCTCTGTGCAAGTGATTTTGTAGAGCGGAAGACTTAACGGCACGTCCCGCATTGTCAAACATATGACAACAACTCTGCCATAATGGTACTCGAGTCGTAACCTTGAACACGCAGGCAGGAGAAGTGCACCCAAAGGGGTCGTTTGGCATGGTGCGATATCAATAATTGCGCCTGGCAAGCAACTGTTATTGCACAGCAATTAGCGTCTGTGCAGTACTGTCTTTACTTAGTGTCAAATGTCCCAACCCAGATTGGCCTGACTTAAGGATGCTGTAGATTTCATTAACATAAGCTTTTTCCAATGGATAGTGGCGAAAATCCGTTGGCTCATGCAAAGTTTACTAGTGAGAGAAGAAAACCCTGCTAGAAAACGAAGCACTTTCAGAATCATGTGTTGCCTAATGCTGTATCGTTCACGTTGAATGTATTACAAGTTTGCGATTCCGCTCAAAAAATGCAAACACTAAGATTAAAATACACATTTAATGGGGATCATTTTTGTACTAATTCGATGGTGGCTCGATTCAGTTGATATGGTGACTGTAAACTGTTTTCTCCCACCACGCGATCTCGAGACTCCCTTAGAGGCCCACGTTACAGCCGCTAACACCAGCGGCTGGTGTACAGTATCTAATGAATTATTTTATTTTTACGGGAGGTTTCGGGAATGCATGGTGCACACATGAGGTAGCTGGCAGCTATAAGCAACTAGTATGGGACTCACAAACCCCCATGCTTCGAAAAACCTGACATTTCTTCTAAGGTCTGTATCTAGGTAGCGCCCCCCCCCTCCGTTAACATGGCATTTAATGAGAATCTGACCTCGAGGGGCGGGGGAAAACGGCCTACGGTAATTATATCACATATATTTGGTACCCAAAGTATGCCCACTAAATGCGAATTTCGGCATGCATTTGTTCCATGGGAGTAATATCAATAGTTTCATGAATTAAACGTGAAAGGCAAAAGATGCTGTGAAAGGCACCACGGGATCTCGAATTTTGCAAGCTGTAGTCAGTTCGGCTACCCTTCTGTGTTTTCTTTAAAGGAAGAAGCTAATTTTTCTCCGCTGGTATGTGTCCTCTGAATGTGTAAGTTTCTCCATCGAGCACCTTGTGTTTTTGCAATCGCACATGTTGTGATGTAATGATAAATAGGAATTTCACTGTAATTTCTTAACAAGACGTTTCCTCTTTCTGCATTATATTGGAAAAATGCTTCTTTTAGCGACATCTAGAACAATCTCACATCCGGCCAATCTGGTTTGGACACACGATATATATATATATATATATATATATATATTCACACACCCTTTAGCAGGGGGGCTTTATTACAACCACAGATAAGTGCTCTATTACAAGAAAACAACCCTGCCAAAGCCGGCGGCTTACGAGGAAGGTTGAGTATGGTTATACCTACAAGCTAGACGCCATGCAAACATCCTGTTAACAATCGTTTTCTTTGCAACAGTTCTTGACTGGATATTGAGCCCGGCGCGAGTCCTTGTTGTGGCAATATTGAAGAACTTCGCCGCTCTCTCAGGCTGCTTACATATCCAAGTAAACGTGGATTTGTCGATTCTTTCTAACATGGATGCAATATCTTCACATTTTAAGTCATTCTCATTAATATTGCAGCGAGACGCAACACGCCTGACAAATTTCTTGTGAAGCTTAGTAAGCGTGTTATTGTCACGGAAATAGCCTAGATTCCACACCGGCGAGGCATACAGTAGGACCGGCAGAACATATTGCTTATACAACCTTATGTACAGAGAGGGTTTTTTTTAATACAATACAACGAAATATCCAGTTCAGCCCACGTGTGGCCAGGGCTGTCATTTCTAAAACGTGGGGAGTATAGTTAAGAGTACTGTTTGTCAATATGCCTAAATCTTTAATAGACGTCTTAGCCATTAGCACCTCCGAGCCCAACGTGTATCTGTGTACAGGGTTATTGTGGCCAAAGTGTAAAACGGCACACTTATTTACAGATAGCTTAAGATCAAGCCTTTTACACCACTCTATGAAAGCATCAAGTGTGTTTTGAAGAAGTCCGGCATTCTTATCATTATCTACAGCTATATACATTTTTACATCGTCAGCATATATTTTTGTTTGCACTGGCTGGGGCACTATATATTTCAAGGAGTCAGTATACAGTATGTACATTAGTGGGCCTAGTATAGTGCCCTGAGGGCAACCCGACGTCACTTCAGCAGTGGAGAATAGGCAATCATTTACCCTGACTCTGAAAGACCTATTGGTGAGGAAGGCCTTAATCCAGTTAATATATATATATATATATATATATATATATATACAAGGTGTGACTGAACGAATTTTATAGCGATACATAAAATTGTAGAGCTCGTTAAAACGAATATTTTTTCCAATGGAACATGTGCTCTGAGAAGTCTTGTTTCGGACTTACAGTGAAATTACTACAATTTGTGACACTGGTGTTTTTGCCCGACATAGGAGCACAAAATGTGCTGTTGCGAGACAACCAGTCTTCCTAGACAGAAACTAAGCACACCGTCGTGTTCGTGATAAAATTCTGCTCCATCTGATGAATATGCAAGGCCGGTCAGAAGACGCGACATGGTCGCTTAGAAGAAAATTCGCCAAAAATGAAGTTCTTCATTAGCGTTCACGCCAAATACTTTAGAATCATAACCCTACAACCACTCACAGCGCTCAAAGCGGACATATTCAGCCAATGCAATTCATGGCGATCATTTTGGTACCAAACATATGTCAATGCGAGCTGTGGTTGCGGAGTAATTACGAGTTTTCGGCGGGATGTCCAGATTAAGTGCATGAAAAATGACGCGCTGCGGCTGTCGCGCGACACGTCGGCGGTAGTGAACGTCGCCACACAGTCATTTTACAGGAATCAGCTGTTCCTCGTATATGAAAAGGAACAGCTGGAAAGGGGTGGGGTAGGATGGGTATACGACAATTCAAGAGAGAGTGGGCTATGGGCAGATGCCAGGGCAGGGATGTTGAATACAGGGATACAAAAGACCTAAATATATGGAGGGGCAAAGTACAGAATGTCGAGCATGTGGGCTAGGCAAATGAGTCAATCGAACATATTGTTAAAGAATGTACAGCCTTGGGGAGAGCAGAGATATAGAGCCGCCAGAGGACCCTAGTTTTAGGACCAAATGTTAGAAAGGATATTGTCAATATTATAAAGAAGAGGGCTGTCCCAATGGAAAGCAAATACTCAGTAGGTATTGAAGTATATATTGATTATAGGGACGCGTGGGTAACATATATGCTGCCGCTCCAAGCGCCCCTGATATAAAAGAGTGACATGTGTATTTAGGTATACATGCCACGCGAATAATAAATCAATATATATATGGACAGGTTGGACAAACAAAGTGACAAACAATAAAGGAAACGGAAATAAAGAAAAAGCGAGCGGTGAAACAGGGACATTAAATGGAAAAAACGCTGTCTCGATGTAAGCTTTACTCTTCTAAGGAACATCACTGTCTGAAGCAGACGATCGGGCTGGTTCTATGACCATTCGGCCATGAGCGTCGGGTAGAAGTAGAGCGCAACATTGGCCCTGATTACAATGCCAATCTTACACACACAATCCGTATATATATTTAATATATATATATATATATATATATATATATATATATATATATATGTTAAACTCAATCCAACACTACTTTTTATTCGTATTTTGGTCGTTCTCTCCGCGCCCTATCCTTTTGTTTCGCCGTTTTTCAAATACTTTTCTTTCTGTCCTTAGCCAGAAATCCTTCGGCTCGGTCTTCTACAATAAAACCTCTAACTATTATTCAGCACTTGTGCCGACGGGCAAGAACATGACAGTCATAATTCCGTTACAGTGACCCCGCAGCCTTTGGCGTATATATATATATATATATATATATTCATGTATGTAATGATGACGACACTCGTTCTCGCCCTGCGGAGTGATGTGGTGTCATCTTCAAAGTAGTCTGGCCCGGCGGCATCGGCCGTTATCGGCTATAACGGTGACTGTGCGCAAGCCAGAATGCCGCCCGCGTAAAACAAGCTTGTACTCCGGCCCACAATATGACTACAACGCGAAACTACTACAGAGACGAGCCTTGCTGATGCAGACGGAGATGCCCAGAGTCCACGGGCTGAGCTAGACACACGCGACCCCGCGACCTGGCACGTGCCAGACACCAAATCGGTCAGGACGCCTTGGAGAGATTGGCTGAGAGCGAGAGAGAGAGAGAGGGGGGAGAGAAGGAGGGAGAGAAAAATAGTGATCTCCTTCCGTCTAGCAGAGCGTCGAGTATATCGAGATGACCGAAACCCGTCCGCTATAGAATGATGGCGAAAAACGAATCTTCTGCCGGCTCTTGGTATGATACGGTGCTGGCTGGTGGATGCCGTCTGGCCCGACCGAACGAGAGGAGCTGTAAAATGTAGACTTTATTGCCGTCAGCTTCCTGCCAAGGCTAAGAACGCGCGACCCGCGGACACTACACTGCCGCACCACACGGGTCTGAGCGACGCATCCGGATACTGCTAGACCTTGCTGCGGAAATTTGCCTCCTCGATGGCTGCCACCACCACTACTACAACTACTACTACTACTACTTCAAAAGCTACTTGGGGCTGCTATGCGCTACCTATTATCAAACTTGCCGCTATTCTGTCGGTAACACACAATGCTGCCGATTAAAGTTTGTGGACCAGCGTCTGCGTTGGAATCCTAATCACGTACAGCTGAGCAATCATCTGTTTTCTCGTTCGTTTTTTTTCGTTCTCGTGTCCGTGGTGGCGAGGTAGCGGCAGTGTCTCGCGGCCGGCCGCTCTGGACACTGCCGCTACCTCGCCACCATTGGACAAATCAACCATCAACCATCTATTTGCCTCCGAAACTTCTCGTACGCTCATTCGTTGGCTCCTAGGTCTATTCAGCACCAAACGTGATTAAATGAGCAGAGAATGCACTTGCGCTCAATAATAATAAGAAGAATAATATTTTCCAGCCAAATTATGGGATCTCGTCCGTCCAATTCGGCTGGTGAATGTTAAGTTTGGCGGCTTATTAGGCGTCTGGTTCTGTTGAAAAGAAGCTCATGTGTTTGCTGTTCGCTGCTGTGGTTTGCCTATATTGAATACGACAGAGAAATGCATTCACTCACCTACTGTGACAGCGGGCACATGATCGACTTGTCGAGCTATTTAAATCAAAACCAGAAGTCGCGATTTACGTTTCTGGTCCAATACCCTTGTTGCCTCGCCATGTATGTATAACAAACCAGGTAGCCTTATCTGCGAGACCAGAAGCCATCGTTCGTTGTTCATCATCTCCATCGTCTGCGCGTAAAGCTCGTTGAGCCACTCGCAGGGTGGTCCACAATTGGGGAAGGCAGATGCCTTTTTGTAACCGTTGAGGGCCTCTGTTTTTTAAGATGCTGGCTTCAAGCCTCGAGGCCGAAGCCAGACCCGGGCGTTTGCTAGTGCTCCGTTGACCACGTCGACACGAGGTAATCCGGATTCCAGGCTGTGTCTACCGTGGCGAGATCGGCAAGAATATTAATCATTTGCTTTACCGCCGCTACTGAAAGGCAACTTAGCAGGCAGCGACGGCTGGATATAGTCTTGAACGTAGTAGTTTCGTGATCATGCGCTGGAAGATAGTTAGGTAAAAAAGCAGTGCACGGCTTTCACGGAGACGGAGTTCAGTCCAGGGGAGGGGGGGGGGGCATAACAAACACGTAACCGCTTCTTTATTTTTTTTTCATTTCTATTCACTTTTGCATTTCTATTCATTCGGGGTAACATCATGCCGACATAATGGTCCTTCTTCTCGTTATCCTGTTGATAAAGGAGGCTAGTTGACAACCTCGAAGGTCCGTCAAACCTATGCTACGTGGATAGCGGTTCCATTGTTGTGGCCCGTTGTCGCGGAGCTTAAAGGGTGGTCCAGTTTGCTGGATTGTCCCTTAACCCACAAACATGTGCTTTTTTGCCTTGGCCCTATAACAGTCGACATATTAACAGTTACGGCAGTTACAACTGAATTGCGTAAAATCAGACTTAAAATCAGGAACTATATTAACCTGAGGCCCAGAAACGGAAGAAGTCTTCAAAATGACTAAGCTCTAGGATTAGATGTGATCGAAGATGACCCTGGCCTGTTAAAATTCTTCATTAAACATACGTTCCAGTCCCTATATATAGATAGGGTCTATCGTAAGGATATGTACCTACTTTAAGGTTTGGTAGAACTTAGCAAGAATATCATTTTTCTTAGTGGAAAGAGATTTTCTCCAACATAAAATTGCAACATTTCCGTTTGCGGGAGAACCAGACAACGCATGAAGGAACCGATCCTACCAGCGTGTTAGGCGGAAAATTCTGCAAACTCTGAATGTCACGCGACGCCAACTAGCGTAAGACGAATAGCGATATTAAGGAAAGTCATAAAATGTCGATATGTTCTTATGCCTTTCGTTGAAGCTTTCACGTGTAGAACCGTAAAATGTTGCTATTACGACAAAAAATGTATGCCTAAAAGGCTATTCAATGCAATAGCAAATTTAATGCCCATGGTTTTCGTACCAAAGTGATAGTGCTGCGTTACGTATTTGCTGCCACTTGGAAAGTGAAGGCAGGCATACTTGCTAGCATTGGCCTGAATCCAGACAGGGGTGTAACAAAATGCTACGTACATATTTTATGTTTTGGTAGAACTCGACAAGAAAATATGTTTTCTCAATGGAAAGAAGGGCAAAAACGTTTCGGCAAATTGTCACGGCTCGGAATGTGAACGCTGCAACGTAAAACATAACTAACTATGGCTTTCAAAGATACTTGGTTACTTGGCAACTACGTAAGGCAGCACTATCACTTTGGCATGAAAATGACGGGCATAATTTGCTATTGGCCAAGAATAGTCTTTGAGGCGTACATCCTTGGTCGTAGTGGCAAAATTTTACGGTGCTGCACGTGAAAGCTTCAACGTAAGTCGTAACAACCTATCGATTCTTTATGACTTTCCTTAATCCCGCTATTCGGTATTTCCTTAGCTTGCGGCGGGTGTCATTCAATTATAATAATCACAATGGTGTAATTTTTCATAAACGAATTTCATAAACCAGGACGTTGGTCGTGATGTATTGCATTATCGTTGCGAATACCGTTCGTCGACCGGGATGTCGCCGGTTCGATTCCCCGTTGTTGATTGAGTTATGTTCGAGCGATGCTCTTTGATAATGTATGTAGCGATGCTCTTTGTAATACATGTAATCTGTAATAATTATGTGCATTAGTAGTTTGCAGTCTAGATAGATAGATAGATAGGTTTTATTATTCTTATGAGTGGCTTACATTTGTACATAGGTTCACAGCTCCTCAAAGCCATCAAATGCTAGTATGGAGTGTTTATATTGCATATTTTCTTATAATTTTACTTATTGTCATTATGATTATGTTAGTATCGTGTTCGGCTTATATTAGAGTAAGGTACCTAAATAGTATTGCTTAGCACTTTTTTTGAATATTGTCAAAGAAGAGGTTGCGCGCACCTCTGGGGGGAGCTTGTTCCAATATGTGGCACCGAGATTTGATATTGAGAAACGAGATTGGTTACATGAAGCTGCAGACAAGATGAGAAGTTGTGTGTGTGATCCCTCTTGTGTTCATGGTGGATGTCGAATGGGAAAGATTAAGCAGGTTGGGATGAAGTCCCATTAAGATTCGCTTGATCTCAGTTACGACACACATCTCTATTTGCAGAGGGTAAGGCAGAATCGACATCTCTACGTACTTATAACGCATGGATTCCCATGGTGGATATCCCAATATTACGCGCAAGGCTCTTTTTTGCAGGCGATGTAACGGACATAAAAAACGCATATAAGTCATTCCAAATATTTCAACTGCGTAGGTCAGATAACTATGAACGTAGGCGTAGTACATGGCGAGTAGACAGTCACGGGGCAGAATATTACGGCTCTTGAACAGGGCAGCGATGCTCCCTACATTTTTTTACGAGTGTGATCTGTATGAGCTTCAAATGATAATCTGGAATCCAAGACAACGCCTAAGAATTTTGTCTTATTGATCATGCTAAGAGTGTGGTTTCCGCATTTAAATGTCTCATGGTTCATACTAGGACACCTCTAGGCGATAAGAACTGGATAACACCAGTCTTCGACCAATTCACGGACAAGCCTATTGGCTCTAAACCAATCTGAGAGTCGCTTAAGGTCTTCATTAATCATTTGCTCTACCTCTTGTGGGGAATCGCCCACAAAGAGTGCTGTGGTATCATCAGCAAATAGGGTCAGTCGGCCGTGTTTTAGCTACTTCAAATATATCGTTGATAAATATATTAAACAGCAGTGGGCCGCCGATACTCCCTTGAGCCACTCCAACTGATATGTTTCTCGACATCTGAAAACTTCTGCCCAATTTGTACCATTTGTTGTCTCTCTGACATAAAAGAACGTACCCACGATTGAACACGTTCGTCAGCTCCATAAACTCTTAGTTTGGTAATTAGAATATTGATGTCAACGGTATCAAACGCCTTTCTCAAGTCAACAAAAAGAGCAGCAACCGTTTTCTTGTTCTCAAGACTTTGACGGACGTCATCTACAAAGCTCATAACAGGGACGTCTATTTGAAAGAACTTGCTTTTCAAGCGAAACTAGCACGAACGGGATAGTATATTGCACAAACGGGCGAATTTTTTTTTGTAAAATGTCCTTAATTGTTATAATTGTTGAAAATATGTGATTATGGAAATTTAAAGCTTAATGAGGATTTACATAATTCAAAGAAGTTTCGAAGAAAACGGTCCCATATATAGCAGTTACGTGTTTCTCGTTTGTTTGTGTTTCAGCGTGTTTGGCATCCACAACAGCTTAGTATACTATATATATACATTTGCTGTGTAAGCGCGTGTGAACACGACTTCTCTAACGCCATGGTTAGCCCAGTTCAATTATGTGAACCCCGTACAGATGCTGATAGTGTTTTAGTTAAAAAGTCAGCACACAGCATTTCTGATGAGATATAACGCTGTGGAAAAGTGAAAAAAAACAACAACAACGATAGCGCGATTTGTTGCGCACAATTATCGGTTAATTTTTGCCGCTACGATCAGATTTGTATCAAAACAACCACCAATGCATCCATGCATGCCGCCCGGCAGCAGCAGCACACAATGCATCTATTCATTTGGCGCGGCATTGCCTGGCACACAATACATCCATCCAGTCATCATTGAGTTGTTTGTTTGCGACGTTCAGACGTTAGCGTGTCACAGTCCGAGTTGGTTTAGTATGGCAGCAGCAGCAACGGTGTCGTCTGCTATAGCTACAGCAGCGGCAGCGACAGTGTCGGCTGCTACAGCAACAGCAGCGACAGTATCGTCTGCTACAGCTACAGCAGCAGCATCGACAGTGTCGTCTGCTACAGCAGTAGCATCGACAGTGTCGTCTGCTACAGCAGCAGCAGCAGCAAGCTGGTTCATGGCGCTCTCTGTTGATGTTGTTTAGCTGCTTATCGCCGTCGTCTCGGCCAAAATAATGAACAACAAATAGTTTGGAGTCCGTCGCTACTTCGTTGCTTATCGCTCGCTGTTCGGTCGGTGGTGAGACGGGTGTGAGTTGTGATTGTTCTCGTGGTGACTGACGGTCGGTGGTAATGGCCTTGTGCACTTGTGTCGTTGTGCTGAGCAGCGAGCATTGAGGCGATTGTTGTAGTGCACTCAGTTGGCCGCACCATCACCGCACCTGGTCTTTGTTCCGTTCGTTCTTGCATGCTTCTTCTCATCGCTTCTACCAGCTCTGCTCGGCAGGTTTGCGATAGAACGAGTGAACGAGATCCCAACAAGTAGTAGTCAGACGGGAATGTTTGTTGCCTCCGCTCATCTGGTGCTTAACTCGTTAAGCTCGTCATTCTTAATATGGTCGTGGTGGTGGCCATAGTGAGCAGTGAACAAAATCAAACGCAACTTCATCCGGCCGACTTGACTCGCCGTGTTGTGTTGTCGCCATTGGATTTGGCCAGCACGCCAGCATCAGCAACACAGCAAGAATAAGAAGAACAAAACAACAACGACAACAAACAAACAAAGCAACAACAACAGGAACCAGAACAGTGCTTCAGCGTATTCAGAACTTCTATATTACAGTGGCTGTCGGTATAGTAGTACTGGCACTGTGCCAGCTAGTAACGACAGCTTATGTTCTTACAGCTGCAGCTGGTGTTGTTGGAGAGGGATCACCACAAGCCCTAACTGCTAGAGGGCCAGCGGCAAGGACCTTTGTTCGTGTCGAGCGAGGTCGTTTCCTCATAGTTCCGTGTAGCGTATAGTGCTCGGAGTTCCCAGTTAGCACAACCCGGCGACATCATGACGCAGTTCCTTCCACCACAACTGTTGGCGCTGTTCAAAGCGCGAGACCCTATCCCATATCTGCCGCCGGTCGGCAAGCTGCCCCACGAGAAGCAGCAGGGAAATTACACAGGCATGGCCCCGCTCGTCCAGTACTTTGAGGTAAGAGACCTAACGCATAATGCCATACATAGCATATATATGTAGATATTTATATTGCGACGTTGTGAAGCAAAACACACACTGTTGTAAGATTACTACTAGTGACAGCACGACTGAGAAATAGATGTTGAGTTTGGAGCCAAGAAACCGATGCTCTGGCTCGGCCGATATGCGTACTATTGATACACTGGTACCGGTTTAACGGTGTAAATTACTCAGCCGTATTCAGCATTGTATTCTAATACGACAGTGCAACTTGTGAGCGTGTGCGCGTTGTTGTGGTGGGCTGAAGTGCCGACTGCCTTCATTGGTAAATTGGGACACTGATGTGAACATCTGCAGACACGTTGTTGTTTCTGTTGTTGTTGTTGTTGCAAAGCGTGTTGAATTCACTTGGCTTCGTTGTGGAAGGGTGTCCTGACACATCTATGATGACGACGAACGCGTTACCGTGGATCAATAAACTCCACTACTATTTCCCTTGCCATAGTTTTTGTGCCATTATTTTGTGGCGACGTATTACTTCGTGGCCTGGCTAGCATGGAATTGCCATGTAGACTTATTGTGGATTGGGTTTTCATTCATCAGGACCCGATTGAGGCGCCGCCGGCAATGCGTGTCGAAACGCGCGAGGAACGCCGAGAAAGACGAGCCAAAGAAAAAGCCGAAGAGACCGCGTACCAGCTGGAACAGGCCATTGCCGTATGGGACCCGTCGTCGAACGAAGCCGCCACCACTGACCCCTTCAAGACACTCTTTGTCGCCAGAATCAACTACGAGACGTCTGAAGGCAAGCTTCGGCGCGAGTTCGAGCAGTATGGTAGCATTAAGCAGGTACGAATGAGGTTTATTTAACAAGAAACATATATACATATAATTTAACAAGAATTCTTTAACAAGAAAAATATATACATATAATTTAACAAAAATTCTTTATAAGAAAATATAGTGACTATGTCTATTTGTTCCTTGCCTGAGTAAGACCTCTTGTCCTGTATAGTACCTAACGGGAACGCACGACACTTTCTCTTGCGTCTGTGGTTATGCCTTTTTGACCATTTGCAGATTTCTATGATACACAATAAAATCAGTGGCAAACCTCGCGGCTACGCGTTTGTGGAGTATTCGCACGAGCGCGATATGCACGGTAAGTCAAGATCGCATCCAGGTCATGGTCGGCGTTCTCGCCTAGCCGAAACTAACGGTTTGCTTTATTGCCTATGTTGACTTATCGGTTTTCTTCTCTTTCTTCTCTTATGTGTCCTTAGCTTAGTCGTCACTATTCCTGGTGAATATCTCGTATATCTGTTTCGCATTATTGTTTTAAACAGTAGAATATATCATTTTTTGTTTGCCACTACTTTAGCTTATCGACCTAAAATTAGCATTAGGACTAGCAATTCTTAGACTCTTACGAATGTAGTATGATATCTTTTATTAACTAACCTCTGTATATTGTTGAGAGGACTACTACTACTAGTTTAACATATGAGGTTTGTCCGGGCCATTTGGAGGAATCAATTCGATGCGTGAATGAACATTTATGACGCCGGAGAGGTGCATGTGTTTAGAGGTGATGTAGTCCTATTATGGTTCACTGCGTGGAGGCAAGTCACATGTCACAGTTGAGCACTCCTTCTCAGCGCTGGGGTAAGACTGTCCGCCGCCGATAAGCACAGAAAAATTCGTCTACCGTGTGTGCTTGCGCATACGCTTCTACGCCTGTGGCGGGTATGCATGCCTCTTAGTGTCGTCGAATTTCGTTGTTGCGCGCCTAACGCGTGAAGCCCCCCCATCCCCTCCCGATGGCGGTGCTGAAACTGTGCTTTGCTACGAGGTCTGGAGCAACGGTAAATCAGTGGGGGCAAGAAAGAACGGTTCTATCGGTGTAAGAATAGTACAATCGTAGTTTCCGCTGGTAAGCTGGTGGTTTTCATAAATCTCGTCGTCTTGCCGTAAGTATATGAATGAGGCGGCGGTCAGCCCTGATCGCATTGAGGCCTTCATGGTGGTAAGTTGATTCTGTTGAGAATCCCCGCCGGCAGTTCGCGCAGGACACGACTGTTAATGCTATGGTAAGAACTAGTTAGCAATCACGGATGCACCTGGCGCTTCCGGATGCACAACTCGGTAAGACTGATGATCGGTGGCGTTCCAACGCATTCGCCGCGTGGTAAGGCTGTGTTGTTTGGTTTACTGGTCGAGAACAACGACGACGGGTGGGTGCGACGACGTTCTCGCCAAGCAAACCGCGGTCTCTTCGCTGTTGTTCTTAGTTGAGGGCCAGCACTCTGGTAAGCCAAAACTCAAGCGGCATAACATTGCACGTATTTAGCGCCGTACTGACGACACCAGCAGTGCCTTGCTAGTACGTACCCGATGCCAGGGATGCTGCCGCTGCTTACTGTGATATACGTGGTGTCAAAGATTTCTCCTTTCCTACTATTCTCATTCTCGTGACGAGCGTGATGTGCCAGGTAACAATACGAATTGTCAAGTTTTAATAGCACTTCGGTCTATACATGTATGGCGAAACGATTTACTCTTACACTTTAAATTTGTCTATGATCTTTATTTTTGCTGCTGCTATTGTAAGCCGTCTGAGCGTGCGTCATCTTTTGCGGTTGGGTTGGTTTTTATTGAGGGGTTAGAGGGCTGTGAGGCGTTACGGGGCGATATGTTGCCTGAGCCAAGGATGGTAGCAGCGAACGTAACAGGTGAGCTAACATGATTCATCACATAGCATGTCGACAGCTCATTCCGGTAGCAGCACTGCCCGAGCAGATCAGTATCACTCGCTTCATATCATTACGGTATTATGAGTGTGACGTTTCAGCAAACGAGTTTCCTGCCGATGGTAAGCCGGTAAGGTCAAACGGACGCAGGCTCGCGCAACTTTATTTATTATTGTTTTTGCTCATTTAGCGTGTTTTCCTATTTTCAATCTCTCCTCTGTGGTTGTTGTCAGGGTTGCCAGTGTGGTCGCTAGTAATATTATTGTAATGCTGTAGAATCTTTTTTCAACGACTGACTTCTTTCTCCTCGTTGACCTTGAGCACTGTGTTGACGAGATGTAAAGCGGTAGCTTCTTGCTCTCTGGTTGAATTGGTCTGCTTGGTTTCGAATTTTAAGGGGATACCGACGCGTATGTTTGCAGATGTGCATTTATACTAGAGCGAATCATCATATGAGTCGATGATTTATAAATGGTCGAAAACTACCATTTCGGGTCAGGTCATCTCGAAGCGTACGTGGGCTTTTATTACATGCGTACAAGTTATTATTTTAAGACATTTCGTGTCGGGTGTCTAAAGATGAGTGCTGGATTTGGTTTATGGACTGAGGGCTGGATATCCCTATTGCGGATGACGCTGCTTGTCTTACTTTATCGATTCGGCTTAGCTGTGGGCTCTCCGTCTTACGCGCACACACGACGCTGATACGTTTTTTCACATGTGCAGATATATCTATGGAAAGATTTTGTCTCTAATAGCTGATAGCGGTGCTAATCGTTTCGTTGCTGTCCAAATCCAGCACTCTGATTTGGACAGCTTGACGTGGTCGCTGTCTGTATGATACTGTTATTGCTAATTATATTTTCTCGTAATCTCTACTGGTCGCCTAATTGCGGTGAGCTGATACGCTCTTTCTATCCGGCTTTTCCTCATTTTCTCTCTCTGTAAATATATGTATATACTTGCGAGGTATTATTATATATATTGTAAGTCACGAAAAAAAATTAAATATATATATATATATATATATGTCCCTTCCACAAAAAAAAATTCTTCCGAGGTCTGATTGAACTGGGCGTAAGTATTTACGGGCGCCAAAACAACGACGTACATCATCTCGGCTACTGCTGTCAACAATCGTTCATTCGCTCTGAGGTAACAAAGTTGTTCTAGTAGATCCAGCGAGTCGACTCCGGTAAATTCGTAAATCGTGCCAGATGGGAGACGGTTTGTATGTACGTTTGTATACACTGCAACGGAAAACGCTATCGAAGCCAGGGCCGGCATCCTATTCTGAAATAGCCCATGTTCCGCAGTAAGATTTGTTTACTAATTAATTTTGCCCACGACCGTTACTGCCCGGCGGCTATCTATATACTCAATGTTTCTCAAATAAGCCTATCGTATACTTCTAGCAAAATCACATAATATTGAATCAGTAGTTATTTAGTCGCAGTTGCACACGGTTTCAGACTTCTGCCCCCCGAGACACTGATAAATAATTATATAATTTACCGGGCACTAAGGTGTGGTTCTGGGGCTTGCGGCGTTGGTGCATTCAAACATACATATTGGGCATGAGTTTTTTGCGGGTCTTGTTTTGTTAATGCGCGGGATACAAAGCCGACATTTGTTTCAGTTTTGAACGTTCAAGATCGTTAGCTTGAGAAATAGTGAACATTCTGGAGTACTGTTATGGTTTTTATTTTTTAGCCTTTACTTAGTAGTGTAGATTAAGTGTGACCCAAAACAACTGTATTTCTTGAGTTCGTACTCGCGGTAAGGAGTACCCAGCCGCTGCTCGTAAGTGTACTATCGGCTTTTTTCTGGTGAATATGTTTATCGCTGAGTCGAAATCTTGCGGGTAAGTTAAAATGGTGGTAAGTGGTGGTACTGCGACCGTTCGAGGGAATACGACGCCAGAAAACTCGTTTTGTTCCCATGTGAAGGACAGGGAGCGAGGCTGGCAGGCAGAGAGAGAAAGAGAGAGAGAAAGTTCACTATTGGGTCCGCCCACGCCTTCATCTCGAAGGTAAGGCTCTTACCACAGGTAATCATAGTTTAATACAATTACGTTTACGTACGGCTCACGTATCGTAGCACAACGGAAGACGATTTATGAGCGAACGAGCGAGTTTCTCAGGTTTGTAAGATTGGTCGGTAGAAGGTATGGTCGGGTGGTCCGCGAGGTAAAACGACAGGTGGTCAGCAGCTGGTTTCGATTCGACGATAAAGTGTTCGATTCCTCCGCATCTTCTATTTGCTCGTACCTTGTTGTCCGATTTTGGGAGTCCGTTGAGCGCGTAGCGTAGATGGAAGATACAAGGTATTTGCACCAGGATCATGCCAGGCCGCTGGTTGAGTCAATATGCGAAAGTGGGCGTTACAGTCGTTCCAGGATTCACCGAGCGTAGTGATTATCCACATAGACGGCAGGCGGCCGACATCATCACAGTCTCGTCGCTTGCGGTCGCTAGTCATTGGTTGGTTGGCACCTTCGGCCTTAGTGGGGGGTGAGAAGTGGTCAAGACGGACTCTAGCGCGGACCTATTGGTGGCGAAAGTCTGTGATCTTGCTTTCGCTTATATTGGGCTCGAATAGGCTAGACGTATCCGTGTAAGTTTCCCCAGGCTAAAACGAGCAGCACTCTTGACGTATTTTCGGCGACGGTTTTGTCAGTGGTGTACTGACTCATCGTCGTAACATAATGCTCGAAATCCCAGCAATGAGCGTATCTGCGTGTGCGAATCGTTCAAAAACAGTTCGCTCGGTGTGTAACCTAGTTAATTGTTTCGTTTACGAATTCTGTTTGCCTATATAGTAGTGACAGTTGTAGTAGCATTCGTGCATTTGCTGACTAATGAAGTCTAAAGACTGATACCGAAGTTGTCATGCATATAGTTATAGTAGTTATTTATAGGTAATGTGGGTCGCTTTTCTCTAAATAACGAGAGGCGCGCTCTTAACGCACATGAACCCAAAATGGAATTGCGTCTGCTCTTAGAGTCTCTAAGATGAGTCATTCTTGAAATCGTAAGCTTAAATTAAAATACATTGACGTACATTACATTGGCTTCTAGCTGTTTAAAAAGTACGTCTGGGAGTGATCTATTTCCTTCAACTCCCTCTACACATATCGCTAAAAAGTCTGAGTTTGGTGAAAAGGTTGCTAAATTGCGAGCACGATACGAAAATTTGCGCACTACAAACTATTGACTCGTGATTATAAGGTGCTGGCTTTAACGTTCTTAGTTCTGAAAACTCGGCAATTTTTCCTTGCGTGTCCGGCATGAACCTCCGGACACTTTTAAGATGAATTCGTTGTTGCCGCCTGTATGCGCGCCTGTGTGTGCAAATGTCCTAGAGATTTCCAAAGCACAGTTTGTACCGTACAGCGATAGCGGTTACAGTGACTCAATACGTGAGCGGCTCGCAGGAGCAACTCGTTTAGGTTAGTTGGAAAACTGCGACAGACATCCTTGAGTTGTGCGAGAGTGCACCTTGAGTTGGCGCAGTCCGACCTAGGTTTGTCTGCCTGTCTGTCTAGCTCAAGGGGTCGGTCCAACTTACTATTGAAGACCTTTTTGCGTATATGTGTGTGTGTGTGGTCTTGTACACGTGGGTCTACCGGCTTCTTCCGCAAACTTCGGATGACCCTCCCCCTCCCGCCCGAATTGGATCTGTCGGCCCGAACGCTCTTCGTGGTGTCCCGTCGTCTCGTCACCCTATGCAGCTGCATATCGGCATGCCGACGGTAAGAAGATCGACTCGCGTCGAGTTCTCGTCGACGTCGAACGCGGCCGCACAGTAAAGGGCTGGCTTCCCCGGCGTCTGGGCGGCGGCTTGGGCGGCACCCGACGAGGTGGGCCTGAAGTCAACACACGACATTCCGGTCGCGAGGATCCCGATCGCGACAGGGGGCGTCGCGGCGAAGAGGTGGGCGACCGGCCCGATCGCGGCGAGCGTACAGAACGTCCCAGGGAAAGGTGAGCCTGCGTTAACAGTGTAGTGCAATAACTTTAGGTGTAATTTTCGTTATTCACGTGTGTAATTTTATGATTATATATATGTATATATAATTGTATGATTATATACATATATATATGTATATATATATATATATATATATATATATATATATTAACACGATAATTATTATCAAGCCTCAGTGCGAGAGAGTGAATGCTGATAGCCATGAACCGTGAACAGGACAAATATGTCTAGTTGTTCTGTTTGCTCACTACCATTCTAAGTTTAGCATTGCAATTGTTGTGTAAAACTCGCGATGAATCACAGCTATTCTATCTACTGATACTAGCCAATAAAGTCCACGCTACACTTTCCTCACTAGGGTTAGCTGTCGTTTGGATCTCTTTGAATAAGCGACACGATGCAAACTTTTTACGCTATGGGTGTCGTCCAGTGAGACACTAATGCAGCTGCCTACCGCAGCTACTCATCACTTGTGGGGGCTATCCGGTGCAGGCGCTATGTACGCTCGAAGTCCGTTATTATTATTATGCTTTGTGTGCTGACTTGGTGGATTGGTACAACTACTTTCATGGTCGCAATCATTATGTGTATATATATATATATATATATATATATATATATGCTTTGTCATTTTTGTATTTCGCTGTAAACATAACCAGGGATCGTGACCGACGGCGCGACCGGTCACGCAGCCGAGATCGCCGCGATCGTGAGGGTCGTGACCGGGACCGTGACGACCGGCGCCGGGACAAGGATCGCGACCGGGCCGAGAGGGGCCCACGCAGAGAACGGGGAAGCGAACGCGGTGGCGGCGGCGGCGGCGACAGCGCCAACAACAATGGCGGAGCCAGCAGCAGCAGCGGGCGAGGCGACAGGGACGAGCGCAAAAGACGGCGCAGTCGTAGTCGATCGCGCGAGGACCGGCGCAAGTCACGACGGTACGTCCTTGTTGCAATAGGCGTCGCACAGAACACGGCACGTCGTTTGGCTGGGCGTGCGGAGATAGCTGCTATACTTTACGGTCGAACGAACGATTTCCTAACAAATAAGTAAACGGCGTTGCAAAAACGAATTGATATATATATATATATATATATGTAGAGAATATTGTGATGATTTATTAATCGTTTACAAAACGTTTGCACACTCCGCAGTGCTTGCTTATATATATGTATATATATACATATACATATAGTTTGCTCTATAATATTATACATTTACATATATATATATATATAAATCTCTCTGAACGTTCATACTTTTCATTACCCAACCTGAATGCCAATTTTGATTGCTCACTTTTCTAATAGTGTATGTGCGGTGCGCGGGGAATGTGCTTTTAAATTTCGCTATCTCAGATACGACGAGGATCAGCGGTATGGGCGGGAGCCGGAGGACGACCGTTCAGCTGACAACGGTCGTGTGGCAGCAGGTGGAATGGATGCAAATGCGGCTGCACCAGGGCAGGCCGACACTTCCAGGGGAATCGAGCCTTTCGAGAACAACGGAACGACATACGTGCGGGGTGAAAACGGTCAACTGTTTCCACTCAAGCAGGAGCACGAAATCAAGCACGAGATGCTTGATTACTAACTTGTAATCGTGAAACACAAAGGCAGGGCAGGTGGTCGTCGACAACGACGACGATAACAACGCTGCTGGTTGGCAGGGCCCACTTTTCTGTCAGTGGGTGATTCGCTCGATCCAATCTAGTTCATGGTTCAGGCTCATCGGGGGCATTTAGTAGGCGCGCGCAGCAAAGAACTGCGGGCCAGGCTACGCTATTTCGTCTTGTGACCACCTCCTGCGACCATTACCGTGCGGGTTCAAAGAGCGTGGCGACGTAAGCGCGAGGGACGCTTGATCGTTTTGTGAGGAGCCCTCCGCAGCGAAGTCGTTTTTCATGTCCACTTTCTTTGGCTAGGCTTGCTGGAATAGGAGATTCGAACGAGGTACGCTCAAGTATCGAGCGTGAGTATATGCGAGCACGACGGGCGATCTTGTGAGGGGATGAGTGCGTGCATGCTTTTGGATGTGCATCGTTTTCAATTTGCCTCTTGACCTCTTGTGAATACACCCGCCTGTTCCTTCAGCGTTAGGCAGTGCGAGCAAACGTATTTTTTGCAGAGTTCTGGTAAGCAAAACCAACACCGGTGGGTACCTTCACGGCTAGGTAGCTCGTTTAATGTAATACATTCATTTTGCTTCCCTTTTCATTAAGCTTTGGTTAGTTTCGGACAACAACAACAATAACAATCATAATGTTTAGTTGGCAGCAGGACGAGTATCGGTAAAAAATGTTCTTAACAATAATAACGGTGACACTGGCAATAACAACGACATCGATGAAATTGTGCGACATACTGGTTTGCCCGAACAGTAGCAGCAACAAAAACAACACAAAACAAACAAGAGGTATTTTCTTGTTTGCGATGGTACTCGAAACTGTTAACTAGATGTGCTTACATATTATATATATATATATATATATATATTCATTGTCTCCGTCCTCATCAACATCATCACCTTCTTATACTACTACTACAACTATTAGTGTAACAGGTCAGCGTCCATGATTGAATAGTGGTTAGTCGGCTAGAGGTACCTACGGTGAGCAGCAACGGAGTCAAGTGAAGGTATGTGACAGCAGTAGAGGTGTAGAATTAGCATGCACACCAGAAGAAATCAGCCACGTTCAACGATCACAACGACAACGGTAATATCAACTACGTGTATAATAAATACTTAGTATTCTCCCAACGTGTATAATAAATGATAGTATTCATCTCTCATAGTTATGGAGATGATTCAAACAAAAGTGAAAAAACAGCGCCTAATAACAACTCGATAAACGGTATGCATGGTAAACTCGAGTGTTTGCTCCGCTAACATGACCGCTAGCACAACGAAAAGCAAAAAAAACAACAACAGCAACAAGCTAGCAGACGAATGGCGGCCTATCATCCCTGATTACTTGTGTACGCTTACAAACACTTTGAAAGCTGGTTTACAATACAATAGTGGCATATGTTTTGTTACGTGCTAACATGTCTGACAGTTGTTACGGGTTTTATATTTTTTCCTCCCCCCCTCTCTCTCTCTCTCTCTCTCTATATATATATATATATATATATATAAAAGAAAAGTCAGAGCTTTATAGCTATGCGTGGGCATACCGGGCACTGTGAGATACAGGTGCGGGTAGAAGCTGGTGCTGCTATGAGGCCGTTGCTTTACCATTTTCCGCGGGCTTTTTTACACCCCAAAAACGATGGCACTTGTGAGCCAGCTCCAGCTCCAGTGTAGATTGATGCTGCAAAAACAACATAACCACGATTCTTGTTTATATTCCAATTAGTACATTACTATTATAAAGCGTAGTAATGGTTTTTGGTCTAATGAGCGTCGTTTTAAATAGTAACAGCTCTTGTACGGTTTCTGCTGATTTCTATGTTACGCCTTTTCCATATAAATATATATATATATACACACAATGAAGTTTACCCACTTAAAGAACATATATCGTGTAAGTTGCTTGGTGTACAAAAGAATCAGTTCATTCTTGAAGTTCATGCGATAGCGGCTAAATCGTATCTTGTAAATCCTCTTTCCCATATATATATATATATATATATATATATATTGTGGGTATATCGTGCACTGCAAGTATGCAAGTTTTAGTTTTCGGTTAGATGATATGCTGTATATATGCGTACATATATAGTAATAAAAGCAACATGTTAGTACAATAAGAGATGCGTTCCTCGTGGTTAAAATCCTTGTTGGCATATTAGATAGTTCTAGTCTGAACTGAATGACAGTATTCTGGCAACAAACGCGTTCGTGTAATTGTAAAAACGTTATTTGAAGGAAAAATGACTTTGTATTATTATACGTATTTTTAAGATTGTAGATATTTCATGTTCCTCATATGGATTTCAGATAGACAAATAGCACTATACTGGAGAGTAATGCCTGTTGATGGATTCTGCGGAAAGGTAACTAGAAGCTCGATCGGTTTTGGCCCTCTTTCTAGCACCAATGGTTAAGTAAGAAGTAGTTGGGCCTATTTATCACCATAAGTATGCATTGCTACTTATACTTACTGCTGTCAGCTGCTCTAGGTATGTAATTCCAGAGAGGCAGTGCATCTCATCGTAGGGTCACGCAGGCAGACGCATGACACCTCGTACGCGCCTGAGAGCACACGACAAATGCGATCTGTGTACTCCTCGTTCTAGCTCTAGACTGAAGCAAATGGATTGCATCACGCGTTTCTCGACTTTTCAGAAACCAAATTGCTCCGGCGTAAGTGTCTGTTTGACTACGTACTCGATCCGTTTTATAGCCAACTTGCGGAAGATCTTCTTCCGCGTCCTTCAGAAGCTACGTCGCGGTTTGTGACTCGCCTGCCATCGTCCTACTTACCATTAAATTGCAGGGAAAGTCCAGACTCCTGGAATTTGTGCCCTCCTGATGATTTCATTGACGAAATCATAAAGATAGTTTGCCAAGCATGGCTCAGACGGCACTCAATGCTCGTAGTATATTACGTGGTTTGGCCCCGCACCCTTTTCTTTCAGAGAGGAGCGCAGTAGTACCTGAATAATTTTATTTACCTCAAAAAGCAGATTCATAGTATCCTACTACGATGTGCACAAACGCTCAATTATTGGAGCCAGGCGTACCGGGTCGCAGTTATATAGAAGACCGTTTAGGTAACTCGTTAGCGGTTCATCCCTAAGAGGTCGTTCGCTCTCCTACGAAGCAGGTTTACTTTTTATATAGGTGCACCGTTAGTGGTACCTATTGGTCTACCACAGCTTTCCGCGGGTAGAACCACCAGCTGGTGGAACCCACGCATATTATCGACATGCAATCCTTCCCACCTGATAAGAATGTAAAAATTGCAATGTTCGCCCACTTAAGCATGTCAACAGGCGCTAGGTTTATTGGTCCTCTAAGCCCCTCACAGTTGATACATATTTATATGTTTCGGGAATTTTTTCCCAAACATGAGCTTTTCCTGATGAATCACAGTCGCACATTTGGACACATCGCACACTCTGAAAGTATATGATCGTCGTGTGAGTTCTGTTTGGCCGTGAGCTAGGAGTTTGCCGAAGAACCTATCTGCAACGGACATCGAAATGCTCTGGCTGCCTTCCGCTACCATAGCGAGACACTGCGCCAAACAACGCTATTTTGTTTTCGGCTTAAGCAACTAGGCAGTAAGTGCCGATTTAAAGCACGTCGCGGAAACATATTAAATGTTGTTTCTTTGACGCTGCGCATGACATCGTCAATGACGATACAACTTAACTTAATCGTGTGTGCAGTCACCACACAGATCCGCGTACGGGCATACGAGTACACGTCCAATAAAGCCTAATTGAAAACCAAGAACGAAGCTCCACTCAACTCCCCCTAAGCGCTCAAACAAGGGTTGCTATTGCCTGACGCTGCAAGTACGCGTCGCGTCTTTGTCATCATTCAGAATCATCTTCAGTGCATGCTTCCGTCGTTACTGCAACCCGATGTCGTAACCAAACCTTGAGCCGTTGAATTGGACATCGCTGCCGCACTCCGTAGTCAGTAGTAAACGCGCATACCGCATTATTAGATGACTGTGAAGTAGCCGTGTGCTCTTAGGTGCCATGCATCGGAGTCTGTTACTCTCCACTGTGGAAAACTTGCCACTCAACACTTCCCGTCACCGGTTCGTCCACACTGCTCTATCCGTGCCCGTGTGGTCTGGCATTATTCTTGTCCGCATCTCGGGCCACACTAGGTTGTCTGACATAGGTTGGAACTGCTTCAGCATAGTTGTCGTAGCACGGCTGCGGCATTCCCTCGTTGGATGTACATGCTGAATGAGCAAATCACCTGCCTACCTTCTTCACCGGTAGAACCTCTTAGCCGTTCAGATATCTGTGTCAGACACACAGTCTATTTAGATGGTGTCCGCGTTGGTTTTTTATCCTTCTATGTCAAATATTCCCTGCTCTCAGTGTGTGTGTACGTCTGGGGTGTACGTCGTACTATGTATGCATCGGCCTTATCTCTCTGTATTACACATTCGACCTTCCTTTCTCTCTTTCTTGGGCTATCTAAACCCTTTCCAACCAACCACAAGCGCACTCTCTTCGATAAAGGAGTACTTTAGAGGACAAGTACTTCAGAGAACGAACGAAAATACTTTTTCAGATTTTGCCTATACAGGACGTTCCAAGCTATTCGTTGGTTCAATGAGTCTAAGAGGCACCCTACTTTTGGCCTTTCTGTGGAACTTCGGCGGCTTTGTTCAGAAATGCGAGTCTTTAACAACAAGCTTTTACGCGATAACAAAATGCTCCTGACATGTTTGACTACAATATATAGATACTTACACAGGGGATCGAGCACACCAAAAGTTTCGAATGTATGGCGCACTAACTACCTGGACCGCCACTATACATACTTCGTCTCTTAGCTGACACCTTTTCACACTGCCTGCTGGCAAGGAGTCCTTGTTCCTCCGATTGACCGACGTAACTTTATTTTTCGTTAGCCAATTTTATTTTATTCAAAGAGCTTTCTGTCAGCTTGGCTGAACCATTATCATTGATATTTACTCGCTCCTTCGAAGACGGTGAAGTACCGAGTTTCTTTCGACAATCCATTATCACCCCGACGCACAAAAAGGGTTCTCGTGCAGCGCCAGAAAATTACAGACTTGTGTCTCAATGTTCAATACCTTGTTCGCTAATGGAGAAAATAAGTGTGGCTGAGCTTTACACATTTCTTGATTCCAAAGACCTGTTGGACTCCTCACAACATGGTTTTACAAAGGGTCGATCAACGAGTACCCAGTTACTGGAAGTGGCTCACGATTGGGCGCTGGCCCGAAATCGCAAGATCCCTCTGCATGTCGTTTACTTTGATTTTTCACGTGCATTCGACCGCGTTGACCATCATGTGCATCTGACAAAGGTGTCAGCGTTAGGTATTGGCCCCAGAATCATAAACTGGTGCGGAGCATACCTGAGAGTACATTTGTCGTCAAAGTTGAGCATAGCTATTCCTGCGGTCGGCAGGTGTGTATCTGGTGTTCCTCTCTGGATGCTTAGGCCTCCTAATGTACACAATATTTGCACAGGATCTCGGGGTAATGCTTCGAGATATTAGTGTTACATATAAGCTGTATGCGGACGATCTAAAAATCTACGTTGAGGCAAAAAACGACAACAACATAGCTATTCTACAGAAAGCGATTGATACCGTATCCTTATGGGCAGAGAAAAACCGCATGCAAATATCTACTTCTAAGTCTGCCGTTCTCAAGACAATGCCAGATTCTATTCAGTATATGCTAAAGGGCCAACCCGTTCCTAAAGTCTCACGCTACAAAGACCTCGGGGTAATCTTCGACCGCCAAATGAAGTTTAGACCTCTCATGGCTGAGGTTGTTAAGGCCGCGTCTCGAATGTTTAATCTCATAATGCGGTTTTTCATTATACAGGACCATAATGTATACCCTAAAGTTGTATCAAACCTTAGTGGTACCAAAGTGAACTTATTGCTGTCACGTAGGGAATCCATTCTATACAAGAGATGTTGACTTTTTGCAGAGCGTGCAGGATAAATTTGTGAAACGAGTTGCTCGTCGGTGTTGTCTACCACGCGAGCATATCACATTGCATAGTGTTAGTGAATACCAATCCCATGCCGATTACCGCATGTTTAAACAGCTAGCGCGTCAGAAACTTATTACTAGGTATTTTGTTCTAAGACCAAATAATCTCTGGAGCGGTGTTTCCATCCACCCCCACGAGATTGCTCGTGTGGACGTGGTGAACAACTCATTTGCCTGGAGGATTGCACGTCGTTCATAGATTCGAAACGACTTTGCTTCTATTGTAATATCCCTTTTTCAATAAAGGTGATATGATATGGTATGAACTCTCTAACGGTCTCTTCATCGTCAGCCACTCATCTTTCTGGAGTTTTCCCTCTTCCTTTATCTTTCTCTTCTTTTCCGACTCCACCTTTGGACTTGGCTCAATAAACAGAGGCGTCCCGCTCTTCACCAGTCTGTGTTAAGCATCCGGCAGCTCGAATGCCTTATTACCTTATTATTACCTTAACCTATGGACTGATTTCCGTGGGTCTTCTGTACTTTGCCTCGGTTTTCTGCTAATCGAAAAAAAAACACAATCGTCTTGTTTATCCGAAATAACACAAGTCTGCCCATTTTGTAGGCCTTTAAGATGATTTCTAATGATCCGTAGCACCCGTTCGTTTGCTTGTGGTTGTCATTAGTCGGGCGAAATCAGTGCTCACGAAGTGCAACCCACTGTTGTATGGGATCTTTTCCCGGAATTCAGTCGAGTACAGATCCCGGGTCAGGCGGCATGCTATCACCTTCAGGGTCTGCTCTGTATTCGTTTACTTCGACGAGTTAGTAGTCCATGAGCTCCACGGCACACCTGCCCTAGGCTCTAGCATTTTCCTCTCTCTCTCTCTTCACAGTTCTTGGGACCACTCCACCAGAATAACAACGTCCCCATACAATTGTGATGACTTGCCGCAAGTTGCAAAATCTTTACCAACATTTTTAAATCCGCACCCATCTTACAGTCTAGACGCTATAGTATTTCGTAGTATGAACCGTTTTTCTTGATACAAATGTTTAGCAAAATGCCAATGATGACTTCTTGATGTTGCAATATGTGCACAACTTGAGCTCACTTTTATTATTTTTAAAAGTATACATTGTGAATATAATTGCTGATATTAGCAGAAATATTATCATAATTATTAACATTATTATTATTATTATTGTTAATATCTGTAGCTTTCTTTATCACAAGGTAGCGGAGATCAAACAACTATTACTCGTACATCCCGATTGCAATGTACGTACTCATAATTACATGTTTGCAAGGTAGCAACACTTTACAAGCTGGTACGTATGGCTAAAAACGCTCACATCCTGTAGGATTGTCTGATTGTCATTTAATCACATTTCTAGTGTGACTATCGGCAATAATAACAACATCTGAAAGACAAAATAGAAAAAAGAAAAGCTATATCATTGTCCGAATGCTGCTTTGCATATGCACCGATATGCATGGTGGTCTATTATTCTCTCTTTCTACTCTTTTGTCTTTCTCTAATAATGATTGGCGTCAGTTGTATTTTTTAAAATGTCTGCCTAATATCATTAAGTACTGTTTAGAAGTTTCAAGTCGTTTTGTTCTGCTCAAACATTCCAACCCACATATATATATATATATATATATATATATATATTTATAGGCTTTCGTCATTTGCGCACCGCGTTACGACCGTTACGTCATTTGGGTGGGTTTTCTGCAATATGCCTTATATTGCAGCGAGCAATTGTGTGTTGTTAATTTAGACAGCCGTCGTCGTCGACAGGAGCATTTCTGCAGAAGTTCGAGAAAAACGCATGACGCACGTACTCTAGCAATGGGCGATCCGTCCCTAGCAAAAGGTCTCACACCGCCTCCGTCGATACTCAACACGCCAACACCCACACGCAGACACATCGCAGCGCCAATCGTCTTTACCTACACGTTTTCGTATCAATTAGTCGTCGCTCGGCTAATTACGGCGAGCCTCCACCGGTCTGGAACTGATCCATGAACTCTCCCATTACAAACTACGAACTAGTGAGCCTTGATTTTTCGACGTATATTGTCGATACGTCGAATGGCGGCCAGTTTGCTACGGCATGCCTTCCAGTCATTGTTGCTGCTAGCTGTTGCTGTTGTTGTTTCCCGTACCGCCACCTGCCGGCGTTTGGGTTTATCGTTGTTGTTGTCGTCGCTGTCGTCGTCGTCGGCCATCCGTCTCGTGCGGCTTTCAGAAACTTCTCGTGCACGGTCTCGTCGTGCATCATCTGCGCCTGCAGGTACGTGCCAGCCACGTACAGAAGGGCCGGCGACGCCAGATGTTTGCTGGCCGGAGGTAGCTGATGCGTCAGACCGGCGATTTGCGCTGACCCGCCGCCCGACTTTAGCACCTGTTGTTTGTGTGAGCAGCACAGAGTCGATCGGGCACGACGCGATGAACAACCGGTGGGGCGAGCAGTACACAACGTGGCGACACGCGAGTGAAAAGAGCGAAAAAGTGCAAAAAGGATTTAGTTGGCATTTGCAAATACAATGTGATGTTTGATATATTTCAATGCATGATGATACTGCAGTACTCGAACTGCAACTTGCGGAAGTTGCCTGCCAAACGTGTTAGGTACCTTTTCGGCGTTGAGCGCTTGTCCCACGGAGTGGGCCATCCGGAACGCGGGGTTGAAGTTCATGACGTCCGGCTGAAGGTCATCGGACATCTCGACAGGGTTGCACATACGAATCTGATGGTTGCACCAGAACGAACATCACGGGTGGCCGGCGTGCGAGGTCCAGCGCCAGCAAGGATAACACGTCGTTCGTTTTGTATTGGTTCGAGGCCAAAGCCCGAACGGAAACATTGCCGGCGTGGAAACGACAGCCAGAGAGAAAAAGCATGCATACCGTTAGTAGTCTATAGGTATAGTATTTGCCTTGTCATGTCATTAGAAGTTGGTGGCTGTCAAGATATCATTGTATAGCATCTCTATTCTGGGTAACTAGGTTAGAGAGCCCTACACTACCCAGACCAACGGGTGTTCCTGGCCTACCGCAGAAAGAGGTCCACCTTCTGGTTGACCTATCCACATGTCTCTGTCTTCCATTCGCCTACTTTTGGGGTAGCTTCGACTAAATATGTGTCACTTATATGTATTTTTAAAGGCTATGTGGAGCAGACTACCCACGAGGTCTACTCGAGAGAGAAAGAAAGATTGCAAACAATGGTCTGGTATTTTTAATAATGATGCCTTTAGTTCTGGCATGAAGTAAATAAAGAAACGCATCTAACGTAATATGGCTTTATGTGAGCCCGTAGATAATACCGAAAACCACCTACATAGAGCAGCTAGATAAAATTGTGCGTTCTATAATATGTAATGGGATGTTCTATCGTACGGATGGGGAGCATTGGATAAACGTGGCCCACGTCCAGCCACACTAGAAGAAGCGCTAACTGAAATGCAAGAAAGAGATCTAACACCAGTTTACAGGAGCAAAAAATGCTTAAACATACTTCTACGAGGGTTTTCTTTCTGACAGTGCATACAACAGGCCAGCCCCATAATGGTACAACCGCCAAAAACTATATATAATATATATATATATATTTCTTAGGTAACAAGACATTTTACTAATTTGCTAGTTCCAAGTTATTAAAGGTACGTTATATTTTATGTATATATATTGAAGGAAAAATTGGCACAAAACGGCAGATTCTTTTTTTGGCGGAAGAAGGAGTCATCTACCTATCGCCTAAAGATTTCCGTGAATGGAAAATCTTTCTACTACTACGACTACTATTACTAGTTATGCTATTACTACTACATTTACTAGTGGCGCTGCTTCCTACTATGCGCTACCCCGTTGGCGGCACCGTTGTACTGAAGACAGCATTCTGTAGTTGAGATGGATGACCGTTTATTTTGTCGGTTCTTCTACGGGGAGAAACTAATGCTAAAGTGTGCCGTTGTTCGTTTAGGAGTAGGTACTGAAAAATAGCCTTAATGCAGCGTCGACTTCCTTTTCTTGCAGTCCATCGTTGGGCTTCCAATATGGCATAAATGTACCTAAATGTGTGCGTATAAGTAATGTGTGCGTATATATATATGTAAATATACAACACATGTGTGCGCAAATGATGGCGTTGCACCTTGCAACCGTCGTGAAATAAGTATTATTAAATAATAGCTGCCTGTTTGCTAGCAAACTGTTTTTTGCTGCTCGAGGGGTATCGTACGACAAGGATGGGTAAGATTGTTTAGGCCACCATAAGTTGAGGTGGCGCGTTATCTCGCGTTTCGCAAGCTTGGTTTAGACTAATAGCCCGAGGACCGACCTCCTTCCGGCGTGCCGCAAGCTCCAAATTCAGTAGCGACAGCACAGTGCCCCCGTGCGTCGTCAGAGGTGGATAATTTAATAAATGCCTGAACTGCCAAGAGGTGGGAAGACCAGACTTATTGGCCAGCTACGGCAATGCTAGTTATCTTTCTGTTGTTGTTGTTGTTGTTGTTGTTGTTGTTGTTCTGGCTGTATTTGCTGTTGTTGTGACTCGTGTTGCTATTGCGCTACTAGTGCTATGGCTTTCGTCACAACATGACGTTGGCTGTAACGCTAGTGTAGGCTCCAATAATTGAGTTCGTTATCGGAGGGCGTATATATCGTTCGGACCTGGTACACGCCAGACTCGTCCCACACGAAGCCGAATCCCGCGTTGCGGTAGTTCTTGTGCAGAATCTTCACTGGTTTGCTCGAGTTAAGGTAGGCTGCCGTCATTGTGTCTCCCTGCAATGGAGCATTCGGTTGTGACAAAAATGAAACATGCTCAGATTATGTTATGAAAAACGACTTACAACCAATACGGGAGGATCATGCCCAGGAAATTAAGGATATGAATAAATTTCAATGTTTGCTTGATTTGCAAAAGATTGCAAAAGCTGCATTCATACTAAGATGCGCCGTGCGCTAGATATTTGCCTTTCGCTAGCTTGCGTCTGCTGTCATTCAGATCTGGTGTATGCAGTATATATATATATATATATATTCGTGTGTTTGTCAAAGAGCAACTAACCTGTAGGACGGTAATGCGACCGAGAAACATGACGCGGAACGTGCGATCCATGGCTGCCGGCACCTCGATGCTCGTCAATGGGGTACAGGACGTCCCGCTGAGTCGGAAGATTGTCTGGCCGTACATAGCGAACACGACCATCCGATCGTGCGACAGACAGTAGCCCCGCAAATGGCTCTCGCTGCAAACAATAGCCCAAATTGCATCCCATGAAACAACACCAAAGCACCCAGTTCCGCACGGACATATATACACATAAAGTAGTCAGATGAATAAAGTTAATTTATATATATATATATATATATATATATAACAAAAGAAAACACGACAGGAAAACAACCAAGATATGTTATATGACAATTACTAAGCAATTATGCATTACTAGCTAAATACTGCGAATTACTAAGCATGCATACACTGTCGTATATACAAGCACAGCGCAGTAGAACACGACACTACCTGTAAACGTTTTAGCCTTCAGCTCTGATGCAACGAATGTCATAAGTTGCATGTTGTACAGTATGAAAAAAAACAAGAGACTGGCGATTTGGTTATAAACATACTATATTTAGAATCCGACGTTCGTACCTGGCATGTGCTTCAAATGAGTCTGTCTGAACCCGACTAATTTGGGTTGCGCTGGGGCTCCAGTAGTCGCCGTACACAGGTCTCTCATCGCAGCTGTTCATTTTTGTCGCGGAAGGTGGTCTATAAAATAACCAAAAATAACTTGTCGTTAACAATGCGATAATTCCAGACCCGAAAAATCCCGTTGACAACATGTAGATATTGGGCAGGACAATCTAAGATTTTAAAGAGTTAACCAATTTTATTTATCTAAAAACTATTCTTTTTTTGTTAGCCTCAATCTTGCTGCCCTCGTCCCTGGACCAGACTGTGTTTTCGATGTTTCTGGTGAAGTTAATTTCTTTCCCTGTATATCGTTCTGCAGACATCCGAATGGTGGCAGTCCGCTGGTGCGGTGTCCGGTGAGTACGGGAGATGCGTCAACATTTCCCAATCGAAGTGTGCTATCGTGCAGTGGATACTGAATAAACTCACATGCGGTCTCGCTTAGTTTTAGTAGAAGATAACGCCTCTTCTATTTACGACACTGTGCATTTTCCGTTGGAGGCAAACAAAAACTTAGGTCGACTTGACCACAGTAGACACCCGTGTCTATCGTTTAGTCACTAGGACTAAACTCGTGGTAGCCAATGCCATGCCTATCGCCACCAAACATAGACCAAAATCTTACGCGAATGGGTTAGTCTCGTTGGCGGCAACTCCTGGGGAGGTTGGCCTTGGCCGCACCGGGACTTTCCACGCTTCACATTGTCACAAAAGACCCAAATTTCGTCACAAGTATCAGTGCGATACAGGGGCGGATACTCGCTGTGTCTGGCAAGCCAACAAGAGCACTTTGCTAGACCCTCCATTTTTGCTAGACGCCCGCTCAAATCATGGGGTATCCATTGACTTTAAATTTTGACACGAAACCATGGCCTCGAAGACAAGTAACGACGATGTGTGACACACCCCGAAACCTATGGCTTATTTACGCGTAGTCACTCGCGTAGTCACAATTTAATCATTTTTGCTTAAACAAGAAAAATACATAAAACTACACAAATGCCAATTTATCATTTAATTTCCTGTTCGTAATGAATCTGTAACTTGAGAGGCATATAGTCTTCGACATATTTCCTTATATTCCCTAGAGAAGAGATTCTTTCTCTATTAAACAATGTTCCGTTGGTCTTGCTCGGACGCACTCAAACAGTTACGACATGTCTGAGCAGCTATCGGCTAAGACTGTTAGCTTGCCTTTTTCAAAAGTCGTGAAGCAAACGCTCTTAATCTGTTATTCTGCATTGAAAAACCGGTATCTTGAGCAAATTCAGCATAGTCATCTATCTATACGATAAACAATTACTCTCACACGCTGCAGGCGCCCCTAGCAGGCTCTGATTGATTCAAATAAAAGCTTAAGAAAGAATGCAAATAGTTTTGTGACAACCCATATATATATATATATATATATATATATATATATATATATATAAATATATGTATATATAGAATCCTAAGTAAGAATATTAGTGGCGGCGTGGTCTAGGGGATTAGTGCGCTAGTCATAGTTGTCATCTACCGGTCCCCGGTTTGATCCCTGTTGTTGATGGAATTTTCTTTGAGCAATCGTCATTGAGATTAGATGAATAATCATACCGCTGAGGGTCAGCGACCATGCTGCCACAAGGACTGTTAGGGAAACCCTAGATATCTTAACATGTCCGGCTCTCGGTGCTTTAAAGGTATACCTCAGGTTGAGTTCCAAGCCCGTAGGGGACGGAGGATAGTCTAGAATAAAAAACAACCACCTTAAAAAATGTTTTTAATTCTAAGTAAGAATATTAAACGATAGTCACTGTATTGATTTGGCCCAGGCTTTGCAGCGTTAACAATTAGGCACTTGACGCCCATATTCAAGGTATGTATGTAGCAGTACTGATGTAATCTGACAATATTCGTACCAAGGGCTAAGAAAATACAACTGAACGCACTGCGGGTAGGTCGCGGGTAGACTTATTTATATGGGCAACCGTTGTTGTGCGTGTGCAGGCGGGGGGGGGAATTAGGGGGAGATCAGGAAGTGCTTAAATTGACGTCGAAGCATAGCTGCGTACAAAAAACGAATTCATATGCAAACCCCTTTACGCTGAGCAAATAGGCAGCGAAGCCGACATCCAAACACAATGAGGAATACATTTCATAACTATAGGCAGTAGCTAACGATTGTTAGAGTTCATTTGGATTTGTAGTGTTTATATTATACATTTGTAGTGTGTATGCAAATTGTGGTTCGGTTTATTCGTATTTGGCGAGTCAAGCCGTCTATCTTAATCTATCTTAGTCGCAATGTTGGACAGTCAACTGTTAGTGGTGGAAAACCATTTTATTAATCAGTTGAGGCATGAGCGGGCCTAGTCAGGTAGCAGGAAACACTCGGGAAAATGCTATTGAAATTAAGATAAGCAAGCACGTCAAAACAACGTTTAGAACGAATCATGAGCGCAGTGAGAGTAATGGCTACTGTCCACAAGTTAAACAAAGATATCACACCTGCCTTGGGCATAGCATGTTTATAGTTGATTTATTTGTGTTTCTCCGACCGATGATAGAACCCATTTGAAATAATTGTAAACATTATGGACTGTGCAGGTCTGTGCACATTATTAGCCGCGGACCGCGCGGGTAGGACAGAACATATCGCTGTAGTAATATTTCTTAGTTAAATCACAGAAATCCATAGACATAACAATTGTGTTACCACCTTCTACGGTGGTATCATTTTAAGGGTGGTCAATTACAAAGACCGAATGACGAGTCCAGATTGTCAAACAAACCATTTAAAGCATCACTTAGGTCGTTTGAGCCATTTTTGCCAATACTAATGCTCCACATGCCAAATAATACGGGAGAATTGGACAAAAAAACAAGACGTAATTGCAACATTTTAAAAAGCGCCACCGAAGAAAGACTGCCGTATTCTGTTGTAGCCGTTGTTAGTCCCGAGGGTTTACACTACAACTTTGTATAACACGCAAGGTTCGATGCTCCTCAGACATGGGATGTCGTGATAGTTAGGTATAAGAAAACAAACTTAGAAGATAAACAATTATATATACATATATATATATATATATAGAGAGAGGGAGAGAGAGGGGGGAGAGATTATTGAAAGAGCCACCTCTAACCTGGAAGGAACTGTTGTCGTTGTCAATGCGTCCGCAGAGCGAAGACCGGCTGGATGTTCAGAACACTGTAAATCGGACGTCATCGACTCTTTCTCAACGTTATCGTCGCTCGTCGTCGACCCCGTCGTTGAGGTCAAGTAGCTTGTCAACTCACTGAAGGGAACGAACAGTACGCCGTGGTGGTAGAACAAAAGCACAAGTGCGTCTTGTTTAACCTGAAACAACGCACAAGAAAATCGGAGAAAAATGGCAGAAAATGCTGCTGCTGCTGTTGTAATCACGTGAACGATTCGTTCGTTGGCACGAACCTTACTGACCTTCTGGCAAATAATAAAAGCGACGTGCCTTCGGGGCATTTAGATCAGTTAACAAGTTATAACAAAGCGGCAGATAGTTTTTATGAGTCTTCTGGAAGAGAAAAATCGTAGCTCCAATTAAGTAAATCTGTCTTGTTGCACATTCGCTTAATATCAAAAAGGCTGTTGGTAAGCTAACGGGGCGATGGTCCTATGAGTCGTCCGGAAGCGAACATACCGAAGGGCAAATGAAAGGCGTGAATCCACCTTGGTATGTGCAAATGGTCATTAAGTGATGATTTATTCGTTATTGGATAAAAAAAATGCACGATTTATTTGGGACTTGCTAAAATGCAATTTTCAATAGCTCGTCTGTCAAGAAAATATTCCGTAAGTTTGTCGCAGTGTACTTGAGACAGTAATAGCAAACGTTGTCCTAGTAGAACCTTAGAGGTTAAAGATAATATTATCCTTGCTGGCGCTTTAATAGCGCTTTAATTTTAGAAATGGAACCAAAATTACCAAAAAGAAGAACAGCAAGCTTGCATGACGTTTTGTCTTAAAAACCCTATGTTCGAAATGTGGTGGAAATGTTACGAACTGCCTATGGCGATTAAGTAGTGTCCCGAAACAGTGTGTACGTGGTTCTGTCGATTTCGCGACGGGCGTAAAGAAGCGTGAGTCCCACTCTAGTTTCTGAGAGCTGCCAGCGACGCATGTGCATTATGCATTCCCGAAACTTCCTATTAAGAAAAATATTCTGACGTATACAATTTCGATGAAGACTGTTACAACTCATCCATAAGGTGTCTACAAGTCCTCAGCTTTATTTCCCCCCCCCCCGCCCCCGGCTCGGAATTGCCTACGAAATTTGGTTGCGATATCGTTCCAAAAATGTTAAATCTCCCGCGACTGAACGCACGTCCGGAAATGTCTGAATTGAACCAGTCGGCAGATAACCCTTTAATATGTCGATGAACGAGAATAATGGGCGAATGAACGTCTGATGCAAAAGGCCTAAACTGTAGGCGGACAACTTTTCGATATATCATCACGACAACGCATGGACGACACATCGTTGCTGACTTCGGATTATCTCCTACTCCCATGGATAAAAACAAATTTAAAGGGACAGCTCTTGAAGTCTACAGATGTGATGGTGAGGCACATGAGCGACTCAACTCGAGTTCGAAAAACGCGTTTTATGACTGTTTCAAAGGGTGGGAAAGCAGGTGGCATTGCAAGTGCACTGTAGCGGGTAGGATATATTTGGAAAGGCACACAAAACACACTATATATATATATATATATATATATATATATATATATATTTTTTTTTTTTTTTTTAAATATATATTCGAACTTTTTTATTCGTCCTCGTACATACCTGTAGGGTGCAGTTCTCCATGCCTCGTAGGATTACTTTTGTTTGACCGCTCTCGATACCGTATGAGACGATGTCGTAGTGGTCTCCGCAGGGAACTGGCCAGAAGAGCGAATTGAAGCTTCGCGAATAGGCCACTTCGCGGTAGAAGGACACGTTGAGGTCGGTCGGTACGGACGCCACACGCTCCCACGATTGAGTGCCGTTTGCCACGAGCGACAAGATGTGCATGATTCCATCTGTGCCGAGAACGCCAACTCGGACACGGCCGTCGTGCGACAAGTTGGTGATCTTCATGGCACGAGCAGCGAGAAAAACAGCGGTAGGGAAAACGACATAAAATTAGGCAAAAAACATTCTCATCCAATAACAGCAACAATCTTAGACAAAAACGCACACACGAAAGCGCAGAAGCAACAACAGTGATCAGCAAGAAACAAGACGAACATAACGAAATTCAAACGAGATTCTACACTATACACTATAAGGCTACCAAAGTCAATACCGTCTCCCCTTGTGTGTGTGTGTGTGGGTGTCTTAGCCACTGCGTGTGGTCAGCAATGCGATGCACGTAGATTATTGAGACTCATTGTATTGTAAGGCAGCTTTTTTCCTTGTATAAGAATAGCCATTTAACTTCTGATGGATCATGCACCGTCATGAAACTATGCCGCTTTTATGGTTATGTGTGACCTTGTCGATTATTGTGTGCTTCATGGTTCATGGTGGTCTGTTGCGCGCAGACGTGGATGACCTCCGTGTGGGTATGTGTATGATGGTGCATGTGTATGGTGTGCATGCGGGCACTAAGTGCTGTGGTCTATGTGTGCGCGGGAATAGAGGCTGCGATTTCCCCCGATCAAGGGTCATGTCGATGATGATGATGATGATGATAATGGGGTGATAGTTATGGTTATGTCGCTCACAACTTGTCGCCGTACCTCAACGATGCTCTTGCGGAACGAGTAGATGGGCTTGCCGGCCTGCGTGACGTTATCGCGTGTCGCCATGCAGCAGTACAGCTTTCGGTTGAAGCTGTCGGCCAACGTGTAGAAGACGCTGTTCGGCCGGATGACGCAGACTCGCGACACGTGGTTCTTGGACAGGCGCGCCTCAAGACACGCTGTCTCCGCCGTCTTGCGCTGGAAGAAGTTGACGATCTGAATGCAGTCACGGTTAGGCGGCGTGCCATTGTTGTTGCTGCCACTCGAGCCACCGCCCGAGCCGCATCCGTTGGTTTTGCCCGACGCTGATCCATCCGTCGTTGTCGCAGCAGGCCCAACAGCCATGGTGGTGGTGGTGGTGGTGGCAGCGGCGGTGGACACGACACCGCGTCCTGCTCTGTTACCGCTGCAGGACGAGTTCTTTGTTGTTGCCGCTGCTGTTGCCGTTGTCGGCGGTCCTGCTGCAGGCACCGTTGTGCCCGGCCCGATAATCGTCATAGGTGGCGCCGAGAGTGTCGTTGACGATAGAAGACCGTTCAAGCAGGCCAACGTTCCGCCGCCACCTCCACCCGACGCCTGTCGTCGAATGCTTTGCGTAGAGGACGCCGGTGCGGCCGGGCGATAGGACAACGTCACGTGGTGTCAACTCGGCCAGCATGTCGGCTGTCATGGCGGCAGCTTCGTGGTTGGTTGACCTTTCGGGGGGAGGGGGGGGGCACGATGTGTCTTCCGCAGCACGCACTATGGACTACGGGGGACGAAGACGATGACGTCGCAGAGAAGCCGAGATCGAGAGATGCTGTACGAGTCGCCACAGCAGCACGCTGTCCACCCGTCACGCTACGCGATGACCAGTCTCCAAACAGACTCAGTCAGTAACATAGATAGATCGTGGGCATAGAGCAGCATCAAAGTCAATCAAAGCGGGCTGGATAATCTGTACCCTACCATCTAATCAATGCCGACCGATTGGTTCTCTCGACTGTGGTGTAATGTTGCGTTGCATGCGGCCCTCAAGTTCGATTTACTTGAATGTCGTCGTTGTTGTCGTCGTCGTCGCCGCCGTTGTTGTTGATGCTGTTGTCGTTTTTGTGGGTTTGCTCATAGCTTCATACGGTCTCAGACGCGCGAGCGTAGACTTGTCGTGCGTTGCTGACTGCTCGCTCCTTCAACTCCTTCTTGTCCTACTTACTGCAGATAGGTAGGCGTGGGTGACTTTGGTGCGACAGAGACGGCGAGATCATCGATGTACGGACAGCCGGATGGCTGATGGATGATGGCTGCCTTGACCTCGAAGTACCTCTAGTCGAGTACAATAGCAGCAGCAGCAGCGGCACGCCGTCGCTAAGCGAAAGCTGCTGAGCAACGGTCACGAATGGCTCGATTATGATTGGCCCAGAGATGGTGGTAGTACGATGCTTGGGTGTGGGGTGGTGGTGATGGTGATGGTGGCGGTGGTGGTGGTGGTGGGGGCGCTGTGGTGCTGTTGTGGCGGCGAGAAACGTGGCCGGTCGTCCGGCCGTTGGCACCAGGCGTGGGCAACACATTGTTGTCCTCTCTGGTGGCGGCGGCCGCGGCGGACGGCACCTATCTCGCCTTGGAGATGTCCTATCGCCCTCTCCCCGCTGCTAGCTACTACGAATACTACTACTGTCTGCCATGGTGCGGCGGGCGGACGTTGTGTAAACTGTCGTTGTGTGACCTGTTCACTCGGTATCAGAATGGAGAGACGTCGTCGTAGTCAACATCAGTATCAATAATAGTTACAACATGAAACACCAGAGCAACAACAACGACACCAACAATAGCAGCCGTAGCAGCAGCAGCAGCAAGAACAACATCAACAACAACAACGATAAAGACAAAAACAACAGCAAAAATTGTTACAGTAATGGCGAACAAAATGACGCCATGCTACGGGTTGAGCACGCATCGTGATTGTGTTCGCTGGCGGCACTTGCAAGATTACGGTCGCTTACGGTCTCTCTATTGTGTCTCCGGTTCTTTTGTCTCTCGCCGTATCGAAGGGAGCGGTAGAGGCAACAACCAGAATTGGCTGTCACGTTGGTTGCCGTAGATGTCACGTATCATCTGCACGTGGTGCTTGCTGGTACTGATGCTGTCATTGCTGCGTAAAGAAAATATCACACTTACGCATATTGCAAACGAACAAAGATTAGGAAACGTACATGCGCTACAAGTAAAAGAAAGAAACAGATAAAACAGCAACGTAGCGGGTATTGTGGGCGATAGATTGGTTTGCACTAATGCATGCACAAAGGTAACGCCAAAAAAAGTCTAGTAAAAACTGCTTGCCTAATCAGGCGCCCCTTGGTCTCGATATCTCTTTCCCTCGCGAGCGTGCTCTCTTGCTCTCTCTCTCTCTTAACTTTTGCCTTTTCCAAATAAGAGGGATGACCTACTCTATTGGTGATTAGTGATACATGCTGTAGAAAAGCCCCTTGTGAAGTAGATAAGGATGCCATGTGACAGGGACTTATTAGATAGATATCGAAACGGGTTCCGTTTAGCCATATGGCGGTACATTTCCGTACAAGTCTTGGCACCAGGTTAATGTAGTTATAACTCTTAATATATATATATATATATATATATATAAGGCAAGCACTGCCGGGTGTGCAAACGTATTGTAAATGATTAATAAATCATCACAACATTTTATATATATATATATATATATATATATTTATAGTCCCTGAAAAAAATATAGGGCCCATGTTGCCCATTCTCGCATTTATTATAACCGATCGTGTAAGGATCACAGTCATACATGCTCACAGAGTAACAGCGGATATTTCTATCGACATTTGGGGTCTCGGATTAGTTTGAACCACGAGATTTCCACATTTGGTACAGCTACACCGCAAAAAAATTATAATGCCACTAGCAAGATACATGTATTAACGAGTGAATTAAGCGGACTAACGGCGTTTGGGCTCATTCCACGGCACCCAGCAACTATACCTAATACTCAGTGAACTTCCCGTTAAGTCGGATAAAAATGCGGTTTGGTATTGTGTTGACATATTTTGGATGACGTCCTGCAAGAGCTCGTTCAAAGCTTCGAAAAATGTCTTTCATCGGTGTAAATTTATCGTGCGAGCCAGCTCCACACATTCTGGATGGTATTAAGATCAGGTGAGACTGCAGGCCAGCGTAGGACCTCAATGTGACGTCGGTCGAGCCAGCTTACGATCAGCCTGGCGGTGTGAATCGGGGCGTTATCGTGTTGAAAAATGAATCTGTCTGGCCTCAGCTCAAAAGTTTGCTCTTTTAGTAAATCCCTATAGCGCGTCGAATAAACACGACCGTCTGAAAACACAAACGACGACTCGACTTTGTATGATACCCGACGGCGGCTCAGATCACCACTGAACCGCCACCTGAGCGATGTTTTGGCAAAATTCGTTCTTCCGTACGGACATCGTGCAAATAATAATTAAATCGATCCGGTTCATCAAAGTTAAACTTTTTTCATCCGAAAAGAGCACTCTGTGTCACTCAGTGGTCCATGACATCGTATCGTGGGCACTCAGCGGTCCATGACATTGTATCGTGGGCGAAATCAAGACGAGCTTTAATCGGTCAGCGGTCAATCGTTGTTTTTCTTGTGTTTTTTCCTCGTAAGCCAATGTGTCTTCCTGAGGAAGTTTTGTATATTTCGTTTGCACGTCGGCTGCCGCCGCCATTGCCCTCGCCGAAAGCGCAGAGTTCGACGCTTTCTTCAGAATTGCAGCTTGCTTCGTTCCGAAATGGCATTTGGACGCCCGGATTTTTTTTACGCCGTAATTTTTACCTAAATTAATAAAGTTATTCACTACTTGGGGACAGCGCCCTAATCAAAGGAAAATTTCTAGATTAAAGAGGCCGTGTCCTTATAAGCCTTGATATGGGCCACTCATGAGGCACCAGCCTAAGCCTATCGTTTCAACAAAGTAAAAGTTCTGGTAGGAGGTCTGCCTTTGTTTCTGTCGAGCCGTGAAAAAAGCCCTAACGTCGTTATTCTGCTTAATTCATTCGTTAAGACATGTACCTTGCTAGTGGCATTAGAATTGTTTGCGGTGTATGTGGAAATCTCTTGATTCAAAGCAATCCGAGACCCCAAATGTCAATGTAAGTCTTCGCTATTACTCTGTGAGCATGTATCACTATGATCTTTACGCGATTGGTTATAATAAATGCGTGAAATGTGGCAAACATGGGTGGCGCTATAATTTTTTCAGGGGCTGTATATATATATATATATATATATATTATATATATATATATATATGTGTATATATATATATATAGTCAGGTTGAATTAACCCTATCCATACAACCCTGCTACTATTGGTGGAGAAACTGAGAAATTGTTGTCGTAATGATAGACCACCCCCATTCTGTTAGCACTGAGTAGGTTATTAATGCACCAGGTGACACAGCAGCACAGACACCAATAGAAACCCAATAGGAACCAGGTGGAGTTGGTGGATAGCAACAACGACAATCAAGATAGGATCACTTGTGTGGCACGTAGCTACACATTTACAGGGAAAGGTAGGGCTACCCTAGTAATTGGGGGTCAGACGTGCGCCGGCGTCATCTTAGATACCGACCTTATGGGTGCCCCGCATATTAAGCACCTTGCTGTACGTGGGCTAGTACTCGTATGTGGCGCCGGTGCGAGTCGATCTAGCCCTTGGCGCGCTGTGTCGCGGTCTCTTTGGGTCTGCCGGGCGTACCGCACGGTGATCGTAGAGGCGGCCTTCGTCATGGCTTGCCAGCTTCCCTGGGATATCCCGGCCCGGAAAAGAAGCCCGAAGCCTAGAAAAGACGGCGTGATGGACTTCACGCAAATTCGAGAGGCAACGCTTGACGATTGAGCCACGGTGGCTCAAGAGTGCCCCGGGGGGCTGGACTCGGCCGCTTGTGCCGAACCTCCGACGTTGGGATAACGGGCCGGGTCAGAGGCCGCCACTCACGTGCTTTTTACTCTAAGTCCTCACAGGTCACGGCCGATTCTAAACCTACATGGTGCGGATTGGGAAGTCGCGCTGTTCCGCTCTAGGCCGAGCCCGCACAAACTCGACGTATTACCACGCAGAAAAGTCGACACGGGATCTCGTAGGTCATATGATGTAGGGTGTTACCGCATGAGCAGCAAGCATTTTTTTCTTAAACGCTGTTATAGGCAAGAAGATGCGGCTGGAGGACGCTCGCCTTGCGCGCTATGGAGACGCGCGGGGGCCTTCGGGTCGTGAAAATAAGGGTGACCCCACACGGGGCCATTGCAACACAACCCTTTCTTAGAACACCTTGACGCATCCCCTCGGGTTTGCAACCTGTGGCAAGGACAGGAGCTATGTGAACCAGTTGAGGAGAAGGCTTCTCTCCCACGGTCTCGAAGTAGTGCCACACACTTCCGATCTCTGGAAGAGGGGGAAATGGAAGATTGAGGTTTTTAGCGGATAAAAGTCTCACATTGGGTTCTGTTGACTACCAGTGCTAGTCGTCCATAAGTGTTTCTAAACCTTCCATACAAAAAAGGAGATGCGCCGTCGAGTCGGCCGGGTTCCACACCCTCTGATGCAAACATCTCGACTGCCTTTGATGAATTCAACTCAGATGCAATCTTCTATGCTAAACTAGTTTGTATTTTACTCAAGACAGTTCGCTTTTTAATTCCATGTGAGAAGGATGTTTTTCAGTACTCGCGACTGTCATTTTTTTCTGTTATATTAACATGCCTTTTAGGAGGAGTGAGTCGCGTTGAAGACTCCTCATCAGGATGAATCCGAATAACTTTATTGATGGTCTGCATGTTAAGGATCCTAGGCTACGATCGATTCCTAAGACGACATTGTGCTAGGTGTTTTCGTCATTTGATATATATAGGTTAACGGACGCTTTAACCAATGCTATACGCACTCTAAAATAGGACTTTCCACTTTCTGGACAAGAAAACCGCTATCCTGACTACTGTTGGTCTACATTAACTTTTTTAATGAAAATCTACATTCATTACTATTATTGTCATTAGCAAACAATTATGGGGATAAAAACAGTTTGTACGGCATTCCTGCGGCTGACGGAAACAACTATTCCACAGCCGCAGCGTTGCCGTGCTGAACCTCGATCGATATGCGCTGCGACAGGTATTCGCTAGCGTGGGGGTTCTGAGCTGCAGCCATGACTTTCCAGCCCAGTTCCTCAATACATTTTATAGACTCCGGTCGCGCCAAAGGTCTCTATGGGGATGGGCAGAACTATAATTTGCGATGCTAATCCCTGGTCGTTTCGTCCGTTTTCGGTTCTCTGCGAGTTGGGCAGAGTCGCACCCACCTCACGGCTTGCGTTTTGAACGTAGCTTTTTTGATAAGCGTACATGACACTGTAACATCCCGAACGAGATTACGACCACGAGCCCAGGGGGTGAGAGTTTTTCGTCTGGCCTCAGTTGGCTATTTCGACAAGCTAAGGCCGACAGGCTCTTTCACTGCCGGAACGTGGGCCGAGTGAAGGGCGCAAAAGATATCGTCGTTAATGGCGAAGCGACGTGAGTGGCGCCCAACGCTATAGAGACATGAGAAGGCGTGTTCACCCGTGGCGCTTGCTGGTGCGACTACATCGAATTGGTTTTGCCACCCTCGAGGTGTATATATGGCCGTACTTGCGGTCGCTTGTTATCGCAGTTGCAGTTCATATTTACTTTAAAAGCGCCTTTAACAGCTTCAGAAAGAGGTAGGGCGTAGGGGTCTCTGCTGTGTCAATTTGGATTTGGATAGTAGCAATAAGGGTGATCCTTTAGGCCTGTTTCATTTCTGCCTCTGTCTGAACGACTGAGTAGATTTCCTCCCAACATACGATATTTTGGTGGTGGCTGGGTATGTTGAGATATTTAGGGTTTCTCCGACAGCCCTTGTGGCAGCATAGCCGCTGACTCTGAGCGGTATAGTGAGGTACTATATTTCACTTGCATGCACTGAACGCATAAAATGTATGTGTTTGCTTGGAGTATATAAAGGTGGATACACTAGAAAGGTTTCCAACCAGTTTTCCCGTCAGACAACAGTAGAACCTTCAGTTACCTATGACTTGCTGAATCTGTGACGATGTTTGCTTGGAAGAAAATACGTCCTCTAACTTTATATGAAATATGTATATATATATATATATATATATATATATATATAATTAGAGCCACAGCTTAGGGACATCGTATATATAATCGCCTGTAACTGCAATTATATATACTTATATAAGAAACAGTTGCACAAGGACTTTATACACATACAGGACAGCCAGCAAAAATAATACCTTGAAAGCACCTAATATTACTATAAGTTCCGAAAGGGGTTTTCGTAAAGTTTTACAGCATATTTTTAGCACATTTTCAACGCAAAAAGTTAGTACAATATGCTTCTAGCTACTCATTATTATGGACCAGATTACCCCTGCTCGATAGTAAAGAGGCAATTCAAGACCCCAAATGTCATTCAAAGCAATCCGAGACCCCAAATGTCAATGTAAGTCTTCGCTATTACTCTGTGAGCATGTATCACTATGATCTTTACGCGATTGGTTATAATAAATGCGTGAAATGTGGCAAACATGGGTGGCGCTATAATTTTTTCAGGGGCTGTATATATATATATTATATATATATATGTGTATATATATATATATATAGTCAGGTTGAATTAACCCTATCCATACAACCCTGCTACTATTGGTGGAGAAACTGAGAAATTGTTGTCGTAATGATAGACCACCCCCATTCTGTTAGCACTGAGTAGGTTATTAATGCACCAGGTGACACAGCAGCACAGACACCAATAGAAACCCAATAGGAACCAGGTGGAGTTGGTGGATAGCAACAACGACAATCAAGATAGGATCACTTGTGTGGCACGTAGCTACACATTTACAGGGAAAGGTAGGGCTACCCAAGTAATTGGGGGTCAGACGTGCGCCGGCGTCATCTTAGATACCGACCTTATGGGTGCCCCGCATATTAAGCACCTTGCTGTACGTGGGCTAGTATGTGGCGCCGGTGCGAGTCGATCTAGCCCTTGGCGCGCTGTGTCGCGGTCTCTTTGGGTATGCCGGGCGTACCGCACGGTGATCGTAGAGGCGGCCTTCGTCATGGCTTGCCAGCTTCCCTGGGATATCCCGGCCCGGAAAAGAAGCCCGAAGCCTAGAAAAGATGGCGTGATGGACTTCACGCAAATTCGAGAGGCAACGCTTGACGATTGAGCCACGGTGGCTCAAGAGTGCCCCGGGGGGCTGGACTCGGCCGCTTGTGCCGAACCTCCGACGTTGGGATAACGGGCTGGGTCAGAGGCCGCCACTCACGTGCTTTTTACTCTAAGTCCTCACAGGTCACGGCCGATTCTAAACCTACATGGTGCGGATTGGGAAGTCGCGCTGTTCCGCTCTGGGCCGAGCCCGCACAAACTCGACGTATTACCACGCACAAAAATCGACACGGGATCTCGTAGGTCATATGATGTAGGGTGTTACCGCATGAGCAGCAAGCATTTTTTTCTTAGACGCTGTTATAGGCAAGAAGATGCGGCTGGAGGACGCTCGCCTTGCGCGCTATGGAGACGCGCGGGGGCCTTCGGGTGGTGAAAATAAGGGTGACCCCACACGGGGCCATTGCAACACAACCCTTTCTTAGAACACCTTGACGCATCCCCTCGGGTTTGCAACCTGTGGCAAGGACAGGAGCTATGTGAACCAGTTGAGGAGAAGGCTTCTCTCCCACGGTCTCGAAGTAGTGCCACACACTTCCGATCTCTGGAAGAGGGGGAAATGGAAGATTGAGGTTTTTAGCGGATAAAAGTCTCACATTGGGTTCTGTTGACTACCAGTGCTAGTCGTCCATAAGTGTTTCTAAACCTTCCATACAAAAAAGGAGATGCGCCGTCGAGTCGGCCGGGTTCCACACCCTCTGATGCAAACATCTCGACTGCTTTTGATGAATTCAACTCAGATGCAATCTTCTATGCTAAACTAGTATGTGTTTTACTCAAGACAGTTCGCTTTTTAATTCCATGTGAGAAGGATGTTTTTCAGTACTTGCGACTGTCATTTTTTTCTGTTATATTAACATGCCTTTTAGGAGGAGTGAGTCGCGTTGAAGACTCCTCATCAGGATGAATCCGAATAACTTTATTGATGGTCTGCATGTTAAGGATCCTAGGCTACGATCGATTCCTAAGACATTGTGCTAGGTGTTTTCGTCATTTGATATATATAGGTTAACGGACGCTTTAACCAATGCTATACGCACTCTAAAATAGGACTTTCCACTTTCTGGACAAGAAAACCGCTATCCTGACTACTGTTGGTCTACATTAACTTTTTTAATGAAAATCTACATTCATTACTATTATTGTCATTAGCAAACAATTATGGGGATAAAAACAGTTTCTACGGCATTCCTGCGGCTGACGGAAACAACTATTCCACAGCCGCAGCGTTGCCGTGCTGAACCTCGATCGATATGCGCTGCGACAGGTATTCGCTAGCGTGGGGGTCCTGAGCTGCAGCCATGACTTTCCAGCCCAGTTCCTCAATACATTTTATAGACTCCGGTCGCGCCAAAGGTCTCTATGGGGATGGGCAGAACTATAATTTGCGATGCTAATCCCTGGTCGTTTCGTCCGTTTTCGGTTCTCTGCGAGTTGGGCATAGTCGCACCCACCTCACGGCTTGCGTTTTGAACGTAGCTTTTTTGATAAGCGTACATGACACTGTAACATCCCGAACGAGATTACGACCACGAGCCCAGGGGGTGAGAGTTTTTTCGTCTGGCCTCAGTTGGCTATTTCGACAAGCTAAGGCCGACAGGCTCTTTCACTGCCGGAACGTGGGCCGAGTGAAGAGCGCAAAAGATATCGTTGTTGATGGCGAAGCGACGTGAGTGGCGCCCAACGCTATAGAGACATGAGAAGGCGTGTTCACCCGTGGCGCTTGCTGGTGCGACTACATCGAATTGGTTTTGCCACCCTCGAGGTGTATATATGGCCGTACTTGCGGTCGCTTGTTATCGCAGTTGCAGTTCATATTTACTTTAAAAGCGCCTTTAACAGCTTCAGAAAGAGGTAGGGCGTAGGGGTATCTGCTGTGTCAATTTGAATTTGGATAGTAGCAATAAGGGTGATTCTTTAGGTCTGTTTCATTTCTGCCTCTGTCTGAACGACTGAGTAGATTTCCTCCCAACATACGATATTTTGGTGGTGGCTGGGTATGTTGAGATATTTAGGGTTTCTCCGACAGCCCTTGTGGCAGCATAGCCGCTGACTCTGAGCGGTATAGTGAGGTACTATATTTCACTTGCATGCACTGAACGCATAAAATGTATGTGTTTGCTTGGAGTATATAAAGGTGGATACACGAGAAAGCTTTCCAACCAGTTTTCCCGTCAGACAACAGTAGAACCTTCAGTTACCTATGACTTGCTGAATCTGTGAAGATGTTTGCTTGGAAGAAAATATGTCCTCTAACTTTATATGAAATATGTATATATATATATATATATATATATATATATATATATATAATTAGAGCCACAGCTTAGGGACATCGTATATATAATCGCCTGTAACTGCAATTATATATACTTATATAAGAAACAGTTGCACAAGGACTTTATACACATACAGGACAGCCAGCAAAAATAATACCTTGAAAGCACCTAATATTACTATAAGTTCCGAAAGGGGTTTTCGTAAAGTTTTTACAGCATATTTTTAGCACATTTTCAACGCAAAAAGTTAGTACAATATGCTTCTAGCTACTCATTATTATGGACCAGATTACCCCTGCTCGATAGTAAAGAGGGTCTCATCACTGAAAATGGTGCTGGGTAGTTCACTACTATTCAGGACCTCAAGGAAATCTTTTGCTCTAAGGAACCTTTTTCTTGTTTGCAGTAAGTTCAATAATCTGTTAAAACTTGTAAGGTTTCATTTCGACTATCACGTTGCAAAATTCCTTGGGTGCTTCTGTGTTAGGCTTGAAGATGCGCGGCCAGCTTTTTTGTACTTCGTTGAGTTGATATTGCACAAGATATCCTACCTTCTTCACGTTTGCCGTTAAAATTGGCACCCGTTTTGAGGCACGCTCGTGGCAGATAGTGGTGCTGCCTGTCTATCTTTACTTTTTCAGAATATAAAACACAACTGGCTTTTTGACCTCGACGAGCGTTAACTCCTTGTCAATCTCTATTAAACGCGTATTAGTCAGAATAAGCATTTATTGAAGATTAAACTGGGTCGAACAGGTCGGACAGAATCTAAAGATTGTAATCACCATTTTGCGCCCAGCACCGTTAAAAGTACGCTCTTAGCGTCAAGCAGCCCTTCTAGCGAAGTGACACCTTGGCAAAAAAAAAGAGGCGAAATGTCTTGTAAGAGTGAAATTGTTAGCATTAAATATAATTCTTGTTGGTGCAGATATACATATGTAATTTTGCCTTTAACTGAACTTATGTATACGTATATAGTTTACAGTTGCACGAGGCTCGAGGTCTACTATATATATATATATATATATATTACCCCTAGAGTGTGAAGCTTAAGGGGAGAGGTGTGTTTAGTGGGTAGGGGTCTTGGCAGACTAACATACAACCGCTGAAATAGAGTCCTACGTGGCTCAAGAAGGGGGGACATACCCTTTTCGTAGCAACAGTGCGTAACTGCCCTCACCCGCCTCTACAAAAAATAATGCTGCCAGAGCTTAAAGATATAACATACTCGCATATCTATAGTAGCACTGCCATGTATATACAGGGTCATTCATATCGTTGTGCACGCATTTCGAGGTTTGATAGACCTCGGCAAGAAAATAAGTTTTCCCTATGGAGGGAAGACGTGGAAACGTCTTGTTTAGGAGAGAGAGTGAAGTCTATAAAAGTAGTTTTTCTGCCTTTTTTTCCTACATTGTTGTGCGAAATCTCTGTTTGCGGGAGAACCAGTCAACGCATGAAGGAACCGATTACACCGGCGAGTTCGGAGGAAAATTCTGCACAACGGAAGATACTTCACTAGCTTGCGTAGCAAAAAGCTAATACCCAGATTAGGGAAAGTCATGAAAAGTCGATATTTTACGTTAACGCCTTTTCATGAAAAATCGTAAAATTTTTCCATTGCGACCAAAAATGTACGTCCGAAAGACCACTCTCACGCAATAGCAAATTTAATGCCCATCATTTTCGTATCAAGGTGATGGTGCTGCGTTACGTAGTTGTCAAGTCACTAAGCTTTTTCGATAGCCATATCGAAAGCGAAGGCATGCATATTTCCATAGGGCGTATGAGAAAGTTAGGTACATATTTCGAGGTTTGGTAGAACTCAACAAGAGAAGAAATTTTCCTAGTGGAAGGAGGGGGCGGAAACGTCTTGGCAAATTTTTACGGTTCTGAACGTGAAAACTTGCACGTAAAACATAACAACTATGACTGTCGAAAAAGCTTAGTGACTTGACAACTACGTAACGCAGCACCATCACCTTGATACGAAAATGATGGGCATTAAATTTGCTATTGCGTGAGAGTGGTCTTTCGGACGTACATTTTTGGTCGCAATGGAAAAATTTTACGATTTTTCATGAAAAGGCGTTAACGTAAAATATCGACTTTTCATGACTTTCCCTATTCTGGGTATTAGCTTTTTGCTACGCAAGCTAGTGAAGTATCTTCCGTTGTGCAGAATTTTCCTCCGAACTCGCCGGTGTAATCGGTTCCTTCATGCGTTGACTGGTTCTCCCGCAAACAGAGGTTTCGCACAACTATGTAGGAAAAAAAGGCAGAAAAACTACTTTTATAAACTTCACTCTCTCTCCTAAACAAGACGTTTCCACGTCTTTCCTCCATAGGGAAAACTTATTTTCTTGCCGAGTTCTATCAAACCTCGAAATGCGTGCACAACGATATGAATGACCCTGTATTGATTCATTAGCTAAGAATACTATCTCTATACTTCTGCTATATTATATATAGTATAACTATTTTAATAAAATTTATATATACAGGATCTTCCATAACCGTTTTTAAGGTAGAGCTCGGCTAGAAAATATTTTTCCCAATTGAAAGAAGGGGGCGGAAACTTCTTTTTTTTGAAGTGAGGATGTAATTTATAGAAGCAAGTGTTCTGCCTTTTTCTTCTACATAGTTTTGCAAAATTTGCGTTTGCGGTAGAACCAGTCGACACATGAAGGAACCGATCATAAGAAAAATTCATTCGAATGTATAATGAGTGACACCAGACTTTTTATGACTTTCTTTAAATTGGCTATTTGCCTTTTGCTAGCTTGCGTCTGGTGTCAATCAGAATATACAGAATTTTCCGCCGAGCACGGTTTGATTGGTTTCTTCATTCACTGGTTCTACCGCAAACGTAGATTTTGCACAACTATTTAGAAGAAAAAAGGCAGAATAACTTCTTTTATAAATTTCACCCTGACCTCTGAACAAGACGTTTCCACCCCTCCTTTCGTTGGAAAAATTATTTTTGTGCCAAGCTCTGCTGAGCGCAGCAGAGCTTTGTGACGAATCCACGCCGATACAGTCTATTACCAGGCTAAGCAGACACAAATGCCGGAATGACGAAATCCTTCCTATTGGTTTACCTGGTTTAGGAAGAAGAATCACGAGAAGCGTGCCACGGACAGGAGGCTGTCCGATACGCTTTGGATTACGACAGACTCCAGATCATTTAAGCAACGTTTTGTCGCAATACGGTAGCGCGTTACCTGCGGGTTGGCGTCGAAGTCTTCAAGTACTTTTTCAGCAGCTCTTTGCTCTTTCCAAGTATTAGGTAAGTCAAAAAGTTCGTCGGCTTTCTGGGACCACATTTTTAAAATTCCCGCGCTCTGCAGCAGGGCCGCCTGAGAGTGCGGCTGGGTGTTTACATTCAGGAGCAGACCCGTGGCGGCGCGACGGTATACCGGTTCCAACTTTACCGTTTCGTTAGCGGAATTGGCAGCTGTTTGCAATGGAGGACAAAAATACGCATTTTCGACACATTATGTTGTTCTCCTACCGTGAAGGCATAAGTGCAGCGCAAACAACCCGGAGGATATGTGCAGTCTACGGCGAAAACGCAGTACACAAATCCACAGTCGAAAAGCGATTCGCCCGTTTCAAAGCTGGAAACTTCAATCTCGAAGATGAACCGAGGTCAGGACGACCCAATGTTGTGGAGACCGACAAAGTCATAAGCCTGGTTACTTCGAACCCAGGTTTGACCATAAAATAAATTGAAGATGTAACGGGAGTCTCCCACGGAACCGTTTGGAATCGCCTCCATGATGCAGGTTTCTCGTGCAAGCGAAATATCTGGCTACCACACGACCTCAATGATAGGCAGCTTGAAGGGCGAGTCGATACCTGTCACGCACTCCTCCGGAAGAACTCGAATGAGCCATTTCTGAGGAGATTGATAACCGGCGATGAAAAATGGATACTCTACAGAAACGTAACACAGAAAAGAAGTTGGGTCCCCAGAGGTTCTCATGCCGCAGCTATCCCTAAACCCGAAATTCATCAGAAGAAGGTTATGCTGTGCTGCTGGTGGGATTGTAAGGGCGTCGTGTATTTTGAGCTGCTTCCAATGGGTCAGACGATCAACTCCGTCGTCTACTGCAGACAACTCGAAGATTTGAAGGCTGCAGTAGCAACGAAGCGCCTGGAATTGTCAAACAGGTGGGGCGTCACTTTTCAACATGATAAGGCGACACCACACAAAAGTTTGGCTACCCGGCAAAAATTGGCGGAGTTTGACTGGGATGTGCTGCCGCACCCAGCTTATAGTCCCGACCTCGCACCATCTGATTATCACTTGTTCAGGTCTCTCCAGAACTCCCTTGATGGCACAACATTTGAATCTTTGGAGGCTATAAAAAATTACCTCACTCAGTATTTCGACGAGAAGGACAAGACGTTCTGGGAGAAAGGAATCATGGATCTACCGAGGCGATGGGCGAAGGTTATCGAACAAAACGGTCAATATATCATTAAATAAAAATACTGTTGTCTGCATAAATAAGGCTCTTTAAAATCGGGTCCGACGAACTTTTTGACTTACCTAATAGCTTTCAAGGATACCATCTGGCTTTTGATGCACCTTTGGGCAGGTATCGTAGGTCTTTAACCAACCTGGCTCTTGTATAGACTCTGCAGATTGTGACTCATCTTCTCCTAGAGTCTGCTATCTCTGCCACCAATCACTTCCATACGTCGCCCCCACGTGACGTGTCCTGAATGAAAAGCTATCGCGTCATCTAAAACGTGTCGAACAGGCTACTCTCTACGGGACGCTTTCTGTAATCCTTCTTCCTAAGCCAGGTAAACCACCAGGAAAAATATCATTTTTATTATCGCCATGTTTGTTTGGTGAGTTAATTTGAGTACTCCCCTGCCCCGTCTGGTGAAGTTTCAGCCCTTCCATTCGAGATCTGCGGGGTTAAAATATCTCGCCAAAATAACACGTCATCGGTGATGCTCTATGAGATAAGCTTTTCTTATCGCTCTCGAAATGGTGAAGGCAAGGTTTAGTAAGAGATTTTTGAGCCTTTATAGAAGCGCACAGAATAGAATAACATAAAGTCTACTGAGAAAAACGCCGTTCATCGAGGATCTTATCAACCGCTATCAGCTCCTGTCTACGCCTTCACTGCGAGAGTTCCGTCCGAGGTGCTGGAGGCGTTCTACAGGACGCCAGCAATGTTGGACAATGCATGGATAGAACCGCTCACCAAGCACTTTCTCGCCCGCTTTTTCGTTTACAAGTTCCATCACAAACTGTGTCAACGGACTAGGTTTTTAACTCCTTAGCTCGATAATATTTCCTTGTCTCTCTCCACCTTTTCGGAGTGCGCAACACAAGTTTCTTCTTGTCTTCGATGAGTGTTAACGTCTTGACAAGGTCTAGTAGACGCTTACGAGCCATGGTGAGCATTTAATAAAGATTGAACTAAGTAATCATCATATATTTTTTGCATATACAATATATTCCGTACTGTATGCTCCATTCGAATATCTCCAGGAGGCTTTAAAGGTAGCTTACGGTCGTACCTTCTTAGTCATTCGTCAGCCAGCTCTTGGCTCGAGCGTCGGCGATACTTAGTTCCCGTATTGAACGTAAGTTCATTCTTTGGGAAGGCCACCGTTAAGTGGAGAAAGTGATGTATTTGGATCATACCAGAGTCAATTTGTGAGCACTTCAGCACCCGAATACTCGGTGTATGATCGTTCTACTCATTAAGAGGCTTCTTTCTGCCACCCCTTTATTCTATGACCGCTCACGTCAAGGCGTTCTGTCTAAATTGACTGCGTACCTTATCATACTTCGACACTACCCTTTATCAAACGTTTTTGCAGTGTATAATAATAGTTCGTAGTATCCTACGACCACTGGCTCGTGGAGGTCCTGGTCGCCCCCATGGCCCACTTGATCGCATCTGGTTATTGGCTCTGAAGAATGTCCCAGACTGTCAGGAAATGGTAATCACCGCGAGTCTAATCCTGGCCGACCTCCTCCGCGGGGCTGTGGCGAGGCGCTCGATGCATAGCGGGTTTGCCGTCATTTTCCCGCAAGGACGTTTTTTAACGTCTGCGATAACTAACCGTCACTACACTCGCTGCCGCACGATAGGATCTTTATTATGATAGCGCTTGGTAATAACAAGCCCGCCCAACATAGCCCACATGATCACAAGCAAGACATGCTTTTGCTATTGCCGCCACGGTCTTGGGGTTTTTTTGTTGTCGTCGTCACTAATGTTGTTGTGTTGTTGTGGTTGCGTTATCGGTGTTGTTGTTGTTGTTGCGCGTTGCTCTTGAGTGTTGTTGTTGCGCTTTGCATGTTGTTGTTGTTGTTGTTGTTGTTGTTGTTGTAGTTGCGTGTTGTTGTTGTCGTTGTCATTGTCGCTGTTGTTGTAGCGTGTTGTTGTTGTTGTTTTTGCTGTGTGTTGTTGTTGCGCGTTGTTATTGTGTGTTGAGTGCTGTTGTTGTTGTTGCGCGTTGTTCTTGTTGCGTGTTGTTGTTGTTGTTGTTTCTGTTGCGTGTTTTTGTTGTTGTTGTGTGTTTAGTGTTGTTGTTTTTGTTGTGTGTTGTTGTTGCTGTTGCCTTGCGCCGGACATTGGCGCACAGCACTGGCGTCGTGTGCTGGTGCGCGATGAGGCAGGGCCAGGAGCGAGCAGGCTTCCTGTGTTCGTTTCGTGGTCGTCGTCGTCGTCCACGAGGAGTCGGCGGCAGCGGCGGCAGCGACGGAGCTGCGTGTGGCCGGCCGCATCGCGAACCATCGCTCGCTACCAAGCTACGAACCACCAACCACGGACGATTCTACTATTCGCCGTGACGTGCGCTACTCGTTACCGCGCGACAATTCCTCGTCTCCTCGCCCAAAGGGAGAAGATGACGACGGCGACGATACGCCCAGCCCTCTCCCGTCTCGGTGGCGCAGACTGATGCGCGATCAACTGACTAACGGACTGACCGACCGACCGACCGACCAACCGAGCCTCCTCTGCATGATGTCTTTCAGAACTTCTACTGCCACCACCAGCGATAGCTCGGTTGTCGGTCTCGGTACTCGAGGTTCTGAGTGCTGCTGCTGCCGCCCCGGCCGCTGCTGCTATTGCTGCAGCAGTTCTTCTTAGGAAGTCCAGTGCTACTGTGAGCCTACTACTAGAAGGGGATTTGGGCTGACCCTCAGCTAAGATTTAACGTCCACGGTACTGTTTTTCACATTGCTTCATAGACGGACTACTCCTCCTACTAATACTACTACTAAAACTTCAAGTGGTCCTCGACTGCTGCGACCACTGCAACGACGATCACAACGCCGGGGTATCAGAAGTACCAAGTCTTAACGCGCTTAGCGACTTTGCCCGCTGCTACGCTGTGCGCGGCAAGTACGCGCGCGCTGCATGTATGTAGATACAGCGCTATACGCGTTGCAGCTACGACGATATCAACAAGAACAGCAGCAGCAGCAGCAGCAAGAGCCGCCGGCGAGTCAAAAAGCTCAAGACAATGCGCAGCGGAGGAGGAGTGGAGGCCGCCAGTTCGACAGGCCCGGGAAAGCGGTGCGCTTAGCCTGGCTTAAGACAGTCGGTCTACCTACCCGCTCGCCTGGACGTCATCTGACCGGTGGAGGGTACTTGTTGGTAACAAATAGCGCGTCGTCGTGTGCGCCCTGCCCACTACTAAAACGAACTCGACAACACCAACTATAAACAGCAACAACAACACCAACTATAAACAGCAACAATAACACCTAGGACAACGACAAGCACAACTACCGACAACTCGACGACTACTGTCGTGCCATGACAGTGCTGAGTCAACAACGTTAACCTGCCTGCGCTGTGTTCAGGACGTGCGACCCAACTCGGCCGGTCGTGCCCTGCGGCTGGTGCGCCTGTGTATGTGTGTGTTTGTATGTATGTATGCACGCATGGGCTCGTCGTATGTGTGACTATGTGTGTATAGATGCAGTATGTATGCGTGATTCTAGGCCACTGCGGGCAGAGAATAGGACAGAGTTTGGTTCGAGTTGACAACAACGACGACGACACAACAAGGCGCCTGCCTACATCATCTACGCTTGTGTTGTGTCTGACTGGAGAGAGTGACTGGAGAGACAAGCCAACGGCCTCCGGCGGGCTGACGGGTTTAGTTGGTTGATGGCTACATGCTTTGCTGAAAGAAAGCAGCCAGACTCAGGTCTGTGTCACTCTTTTGCTGGTGGATCAACTTGGCCAGTCAATTCTGCATTGTAGTCGTTGATGTTGTTGTCGCTGTTGTTGTAGTACAGAGTGGTGTTGTTGTTATTGTGTTTTGTAACTTATCGTTGTTGTAGTTGTTGCTGCTGCTGGTGATGGTGTTGCTGTAATCGCTTGGTTTGTTGTGCGGTTACATGCGACAACAACACAAAGAATATCACCGCTCACGCTTGGATCAATGACACCCATCGGTATACTCTGGTGGTGGTGGTGATGGTGTTGTGTTGTTGTTGTTGTTGCTGTGGTGGTAGTTGGTCATTGCTGGCATAGCTCTCTCAAATGAAAATGGTTCTGCGGTTTGCGCTGTGGTTGCTGTTGTTGTCATCGTGCTAGATGTGGGCGAGAGCCGTAAAGTGGCAGGCATCTTCGTAATTGGATGAATGAGTCGAGAATCGCCGTGAATCGCACAGGTTCACGTTGCTGTTATTGGTGTTGTTGTTGTAATTGTTATTGTTGTTCTTGTTGCTTGTGTGTGTCTTCGAAGTAGTATTCGCGTTGTTGTTATTGTTGCTGAAGCTGTCAATGTTACTGGCGTCGAAGTTCGGGAGCCTGTTTCTCACATCGCCATCACTACCCCCGTATGGTCATCACGAGCCGGCGTCCACGATCGTCAGCGTTGTTGTTTCTGCATACGCTGCATAACAGGTGACTGATATTTTAAGCGTTTCACCAAGAGGACGCGCAGCGGTTCATTCGTTAGTGGTTCGGCGGCTCTTACTGTGCCGCTGCTGCTGGGGTCGGTTCTTCCGCACTCCCGTTCCGTAGTGTTGGCTCTACAGCAGTGTTCAAAAGTTTGCCACTGTGTGTTGGATTTCGGAGGTGGCAATTCGGGTGAGTGACAAGCTTGTGTCGCAGTCGATTACGTTCGACTCGTGTGTGCGTGCGAGTCTGTGTATGAAGAAACATTCGCGCGAGACGCCACGGGTGGGACGCGCGGTAACGAATCGGCAAGTCTATGGTATACGTCTGTGGAGCCGCTAAAGAGCTCTTTTTTTTCTGCTCCGATCGCTACTGAGTGGACTCTCTCTCTATTTCAACTCTATCTCAAGACGCAGGGACGCAGGACGAGACAGACGACGGACTGAACTGGTGAGTTATACTGCCATAGATATGTGCCTAGGGCTGTCTTGATCACACGCTTTCTACACCATCCCACACCATCCTGCAATGGTAGGGTTCCCTCCCGGCAATTGTGGCACTAGCGGTGCAGATGGTACGCATCACAAATGCGGTATCATGAACTTCTTTCAACGCTGCTTGTCTTGGTTGCCTGCAGGCTTTGACCGGGCGTTAAGCTGATTGCTTAGATCGGAGTTGTCGCACACGGCGGTCTCATTACGATGTCTCAAACCTGAAGTTTGAACCCCTCCAGACCACACGAGAAGCAGCTTTCATTGCTCGGCTTGAGGGTGCCAGAGATGATGGTGAGGACGGACGATGATGGCGTTGAAGAACGAGAAGGACCAGATGTTCGCAACTGACGAACTCGTACAGTGTTGCGACTAAATACTCCTAAATATAGATGCCCTTTGAGGGTACATACGCCTGTAGACTCCTCCAGCGTTGGCAGCGCTGTCATATGAGCGAGATCGTTGGCGCGCGTTATGTGAAATATCTTTGATCTATCTACTATTCAACATTGAGGCTCAACATTGATGATACCGCTATGTTTAGTCACTGTCCCGTACAATGTCATTCGATGTCACTTTGTTAGAGGTGCGTTTCTCCGGGAAATGCATAATAAAGCATAAATGTTGTGGTTTTTGCGGCGTCTATATATTTGTCTGCACATGGACGAGGCTGGGTTGTAGCAGCCCGGGCTTTTCTAGAGATGACATCCTATTCATGGAATGCAGCCGCAGTTCTCTATAAAATTTAGCGATTCCAACTGAACTTTTGCTTGCAGCCCCTAATAGCAGCCAGAAGAAATAAATTTGCTACAATCTAGCCGCTGCAAGGGACTGATTGGCCTGTTGTTTTTCACCGTTATGTTTGTAGTGTACTACGACTGGGGGAGTTCCTGCTTACCGGCTGGGAAAATGCTGCGATAATTTCAGCAGCTTAACGGCCCTATAGTGCTTTGCCGTCGGCTACCACTGACGGCGTAGCATCGCGAGCCACTATTCACTCAGTGGGCACTCACTTGTCGCGGTTTGCAATGTCGCCCCCGCATCAAACATCTAGATGAGTTATTACGCTGCTAGATGAGGCTGCATATAAGCTGTCCTGGGAATATTATTATTATTATTCGTAAATTCAATTGTCCGTTGATCTCCGTAATTATCATCGGCTGATTTTGCTATTCACTGTTCCTAAGTTTAATCCTCGAATGATCATATTTTGATAACATTGATACTCTCCAATACCCACTATACCGCCATTATTACGGTGCTAATTTTTTTAAGGGAAGTAACTGGAAAATGCGGTTTGCACACATGGAGACCACTGCAGGCAACTCGTATGCAAGTGTGGGTCGGTGGTGTGGGGCTTCAACCCGCTAAACGCGCTAAGAACGAGTCCTATCCGCGACCAATCCCGAACTGCCTATACAAATACTTCTAACACTCGGGCAGAAGTAAAGGCGGAGCGGGGTAAGAGTCTACTCATGACTATCTTATTTTCCAGAAGTTTTACGAATAAATACTGAGGGCTGCGTAGGGTTCGATGGTTATTTGCCATGGATCTGGTCGTGACTATTAAACGAGTCTTCAAAAATGATCGTCGTTTCTCTCCACTGAAGTAGAAACTTCTGCATTGACTTGCAAACGCTAGATAGGTCTACTCCCAGCGTCTTCGGCATTGTTCTTGTTAAAACGCTGCGGAGGCGCATTGCTTCGCCCATGAGAGAGTCGTGTGTTCTGAACTGTTCTTAAGTTAATCGTCGCAGTCATCCGCTCAAAAGCTAAGAGCTGCCGCGATTCTGGACCTATAGGACTGGTATTTCCTGTGACCCGTCAGGACCTGGTTGATGTGGAAGGTTAGTTCTCTCTCGGGCCGATCTAGCTACGTCTTTGACGTTTCGTATACGTCTCCGGGACCTGCGTCTCGAGCAGGCTATCTCACTTCTTTTGCCATAGCGTGATGCTACGCTGCCGCTCGCGTTCCTTCTTGAGTGTACGGTCTTTCTATAGACGGCGGCAGTTTCCCGCTGTTAAATTCATGGAACGGTCCCAGAGGCATGCCTCTGCGATGGATTCGAAACCATTGGCAGGAAGCCTAGAAAGCAGATTGGGCGACTGAAGGTGGAGCGCCCCTTCTTCCTGAAGATTCCCCTGCAAAGAAGAGTGCGCAGCCTTTTGTACTCGTTCTAGTGCAGCGCCTTCTCTTCTTCGGGGGCACAAGTAAGAAGGCATCCCGACTGGATGCAGTCCCTTCTGAGGGGTTCTTACTGCCCCAATCGTTACTGCCCTATATTATTTAGGTGTTGTATCTGCTGTGGTCTGTTGATCGATGATGATAATTGATGACCAATGGATATTTACGGCAACATCAACAGAAGCAGCAGAGGCAAGAGCAGCAACAACAACAGAATTAACACCCACAGTACTAATTTATAGCGAATTTGCTAAAGTGCACGTAATGATAATGATGGTGAAGTTAGTAGTGCAACCATGAGCAATGCCATTCTTTCGTGGCAGACTAGGCCGCGTTTAAGGGGACTTTTCCTTATAATAATAATAATAATAATAATAATAATAATAATAATAATAATAATAATAATATTAATAATAATCATCATCATCATCTTCATCATCATCATATTAATAATAAATAAAAAAAAAATAATAATACATTTTGTTAATGTACTACTTTGTGTTCCCCGTCTCATGATGATAGTAATGATAACTATAACGTATATTCTTATCGTTTGTCTGTTAAATGATCAAGTAAACTGAAGGTACATGGTTGGTGTAAAAACTGACTGAGGCTGGTTATGTGCATGATACAATCACCTCCTGATCTTTATAAGGCTTTGCTGTAATTTCTGAGTTTGATTTATGCTTGTATTAATCCAAGCCTGGATATCTAATCAGACAAAATCGCCTTTGTGTGCTATGTGTCGCGGCTAATCTCATCTCAGCTGTCATCAGCTGTCACAGTGGCCGGCTGTCGGCCCCACTTCAGTTTGGCGACAAATGTTCCCACGAAGTATTGAGTTTATTGAGATATGCCGTTTGCCAGCCTGAATTCCGGTTCCCATTCAATAACAATAGCAGCAGCAGCAAACAATAACAACAACGGTACTAGCAGTATAGAATTCAACAGAATTATTTGTAGTAGCATGCGCCGTAGAATGGCAGCCAAGACAGTGTCAACACACAGTCACTGTAAACGATACAAGACAAACAAATAGTCTCGAGACGAATTATTGCCACAATGCAATAGTAGCAACAACTGTAATTAATAATAATAATAATAATAATAGTAATAATAATAATAATAGTAATAATAATAATAATAATAATAATAATAATAATAATAATAATAATAATAATAATAATAATAATAATAATAATAATAATAATAACAGTACTCATTCATGTTATATTAATGGACATTGAAAAGGTATTTAATACTCTAGTTATTGTGAGTTGAACTACTTGTAACAACAGGTGGTCGGGCTCGAGGGCAATTACAACGGTCACCGGTGACACATCACAATTACTGCCCGTACTTACCGATCTATCTTCTTACCGATCTACCGATCTACTTACCGATTTATTTGTAGTGGGTCTTTGCGTAAAGCCCTCAGCTTGGAGTCTATTTTCTGCTGCTGCATACAGTGCAGATACGTTCGATATTGATTGCGACCGATTTTCGGCTGCTGCCACTGCAAGAGCGCGTAGCTCAGCTGCTCTAATGAACTACTGTTGTTTTTTTTCAAAAAACCTCCACTGACATTGGCCCTTCGTAGTGCGTATCTCTCATAGTTGGCTCAAGATAGAACAACAAAAATAAGAGCAGCAGCAACAACAACAATAGCAAAACAACAACAACTATCAATTCATTCTTATAGCTGGAAAACCCTCATGATTAGCAGCTTCAGGACGCTTACAGGTATAATATGTACATTTTTGTAATTAGCAACAATGTCCATGTTGTTCGTCGCAAGGACCGCAGCTTGGTTGCATCAACGGCGACACTTACCACAGCACGAATGGCAGCAATAATAAAGACAGTAACAGAAACAGCAACAAAAACGACAACAATAACGATACAGCGCCAACGACAACCTCTCCATAAGCTTTACGACTTCGAATGTACGCTTCAGTGGGAGGGTCACTAGGTCTGAACAGATGCCGACTTAAACGACTTTGGCAGCACAAGGAGCAATTTGGCTATCTTGATGCTTGAAACAATTAACCGTAATAATAGTAATAATAATAGTACTAAACACATGATTAGAAGAGGAGAGCGGCGGCTAGGATACTTGATTAGCATGATGGTAATAGAGCAGTGGTGTTAGTTAGTGGTAATGAGGGTAATTATTGGAGAGGCAAGACGCCTGCGTAAAGTCTCAATGGTGGCTTTCTGTTTCAATGCAGACGAGGACTGAGGCTAGAACAATGTCGTGCTTATGCGTGCCCGATCTGCTAAGGCCGTCTAGCATGCTAGCTAAATGGATTGGCCTGGTAAGTTGTCGTCTTGTAGCTTCAACATCGCAGTGTTTGCAGCCCGGTCGACCTTGACGTGTCGTACGAACGCTCGTTTCGTACGATGGCGTCGATTGTCTCAGCCGCGCCCCGTAATACAAATCTGGCACTGGTCTGGCAACAGCCCATTGAGGCGTACTTCTTCTTCGAGAAGTTACGGGGGTCCGGCAGCTGAAATTCATCCATCTCACAGTCAAGAAGAGCCATAGACAGACCGACCGACATACAGGCATACATACAACCAGCCCGCCCCGCGTCGCATTAGTTCATTATTTCAGTGGTTTGTGAAAAACCCGGAGCAGAGCTGTCCCTCCTTGTTTTTATTGTTGGTTGTTGTTGCTGTTGGTGTTGTTACTGTTGTTGTTGTTGTTGCTACTGTTGTTGTGGTTGCTGTCGTTGCTGCTGCTGCCTTGCTTGTTGTCATCGCCGTTGCAAACCTTTCTTTTATCGAGCCGTTATTGCCCGTTGTGTAGCCGTTTGTGCTACGGTCACTTTTGGTTAGCTTTTGATTCCCACTCCCGGCACTACCTTTACTCTCACCGCCGAGCGGTACGAGCAGTCGAACAGATAGAGGTAGTGCATTACAATCAAATACAATCAGACAAATATCAACAAAATACGAGGTAAACTCGTATGCATGCACAACCACACAAATACTTGCATATACATATTTGTGTATATATATTTACATTGCGTTAAGCGTTAAACGCAATGTTAAGCCGAGAGAAGATATATATATATATATATATATATATATAAAGAGGTATATATGTATATACACACACATTCTAGCTTTGATTTTACTGTATCGTAGAAGGGGGGGGGGACGACAACGACGAGGACATTACCGGTAGAAGAAGAATCAAACAAAAACAATAAAATTGACGACGAACAAGCGTCTAACAACCGACGGGCAAAAGCAGGAAGGCCATGTGATATGTATGTATATACATCCATACATAAAGTGTGCAGTTGCAGCGCTCAACGACCATGCAATGCCTTTCTTTCTGTCCGATTTGCTCCTCGACAAAAGTTGAAAAAGTTGAATGCGTCCTGCTTCAATGGCGCCAGTGTCCAGTAGTACACTTCCGTATCATTTTCGTTGGTCGACCAGGTGAAGACGTGGGGAGTGGGGGGCATGAGACGCCCGCTACGAGGGTAAACTTGATTCGAAATTACGCGCCGTGACACTATAATGGATACGTCTCTGTACTTCCGCCTGCATATCTTGGCTGGATCAAATTGACCCGCGAACGTCAATATTTTATTGGCGGCGATTGTTGATGCACAACAGCTTATCCTCTGGTAATGATTTAAGCACGGATAGGAGTGCTCTTAGTCCTGGCAATATACTAATACAAATCATAATCATCATGATTATTTTTATTATTCTTACGCTAATAATAATAATCAAACTATAGAAAACGGCAGGTATTTTTATAGCGCGTATAACCTACATTACTTCGCCGTATGGGCAGCAGGCATTATTTGTGCTAAGTTTGTGTTTTGTGGCGTGCTTAATAGAAGGAACGAAGTTGGATGAAGACGACACACACATGGGACGCTGAATTGGCAGCGATAAAGAAGATGTCTCATTCAGTTGATTTTCCCATATGCGGCTATGCGGTGCGCACGAATGAATACATCTGGGGGCTGTTCTGCTTTCAGCGGTGCGCTTTTCCTGTCCGTCCTGTCCAGTTCAAAGCTTACGTGCGCGCAATCAATTTGAACGCAGCGAGGAAACCTTGTCTTGTCTCTGGGTAACGCAGCGACCCTGTTGCAAGGTCTGTGCCTTCAGATGAAGACAGACACTACTCCAGACACTACTTACTATACGACGCGCCGGGCCCCTGCCATTATTGAATAGTTAAGAGTTGCCGCAGCGCTCATCGTTGGTGCAATACTGAACCGTTGTCACACCATGGTGCAGGCAGGTCTTCGGCCGATAGTTTTACTTTCTAGTACGTTGTAAATACAGTTATGTCCAGATACAAGACATATAGCATGGTTATACGTTTTGTTTGCCACTGTCACTTTGCGCACACCAATGCATGCATATATATATATATATATATATATATATATTTATGCCATTATGAAACATAACGGCGTGAGCCACAAAAGCATATTTCAATGCGCAGACTAATTTATTGCATTCGTTACTTCTTTTGTTTATCTGTTCACCTTGTCTTTATATATATATATATATATATATATATATATGGAGAGAGACAAACAGAGCGAGAGAGTTATTGCCAAAATAGCTTTTGAGTACAAGACGCGAAGAGAATCTTGGTTCTGTCGTGATGGATTCAAATTCGTCAACGAAAGTCGATACATCTTGTTAGTAATGTTTCAAATATTTGTACACCAACAGTACAAACCATTCGTGGAGTTATTAAAGGCGTTACTAATAGTTATCGTGCTCACATATTAGCATGGTGACAACTACAATGAACCAAAAAATTAAACGAAGTAACAATGCAATACTAGACAACAGCAGCAATAAATATTGCCGATACTGGTTATTTAATGAAGTGTAACAACATCCGTGACAATAGAAACAGCGATACCACTACACATAATGTAAACAAATAAATATTCTACGCTTTTTGAGGGTTAGTACTGACTGTCGCTGTGTTGCTTAACCATCGCATAGACATCTTGAATAGGGAATGCATGAGCTTTTTAACTTCATAGCTTGTTCGGCGAAGTCATTTAAATACTGTTGTTGTTAGCGCTGCTGCTGCCGCTGCGGTGCTATTATAGTTGTTGCTGCAGCTACTATTGTTACTGTTGTTGTTGCTGCGGCTATTGTTGTTGTTGTTGTTGTTGCCATTGTTGTTGTTGTTGTTGCTGTCGTCGTCACTAATTAGTGAAGAGGCCACATATCAATGCTTTTTAAATATATTTTTCTCTCTCCTCCACATAAGGACGCACACACGAACACACACACTCTCTCTCTCTCTCGCGCGCGCGCTCTCCCTCTCATCACAATTCTCTTTCATTGCCTCTTTTCCGTTTGAAGCTGTCTTACTTGTTCTGTGAAAGCGGCCCGTCGTCTACCGCTTTGTTCTGTGAAAGCGGCCTGTGCCGGTCAAGTCATGACTAACAACAGGTAAAAGAGCAAGAAGCGTGCTCTGACATGGCTTGACGCGCCGGATTGGCGTCAACTAACTTCACTTGGCCACTGTCACCGTCGACGTCGTCGTCGTCGTTGTTGTTGTTGTTGTTATGTTTGCCGTTTTTTGTTGTTGTTGTTGCTGCGATTTCTGCTCTTGTTATTGTTGTTCTTGTTGTTGTTGCTGCTATTCCTGCTCTTGTTATTGTTGTTGTTGTTGTTGCTGTTGCTAACCCTACTCCTGCTGTTAGTGTTCATCTTGTTGTGGCTGCTGCTGTTGTTGGTCTTGCTGCTGCTCCCCTTGCTGTTTGTGTTGGTGTTGCTGCTATTTTTCGTGTTGTTGCTGTTTCTATTGTTGTTGCTGTTGCTCTTCTCTGGTCATTGTTACGTTGCGGGTCGTTATCGTCGACGTGACGACGATTCCACTGATTACAGTGGGAACGCGTACGGCCAGCCGAAAGGGCGTAATCAGGCTTTTGTTTAGTCGGTCGGTCAGTTAGTTAGACAGAGACGGACACAGATGGACACGCAGAAAGAGAGAGAGAGAGAGAGAGAGTTAGAGGGGGGAGTGAGAGTGACGATTAAAGGGAGAAGGAAAGAGAAAGCAAGAGAGAAACCGTAATCCCCTACCGGCTGTAGTGTTGGGCACTCATGGTGGGCTGCTTGGGGACGGCCACGGCGACATTAACAACAGCAACAACAATAACAACAACAACAACAAGAGCAACAACAACAACAACGATAACGAAGACTTAAGCAGAGACCATAGCAGCAACGGCAACAGCTAGAACATCCTCAGCAAGACACACACGCACACACACACTAAAACATATATTTATTCACTCATTTACTCATTCATTCATTCCTCCTCTCGTTCACGTATTGCGTGCAGTTGGCGTCGGAGGCGGCGGAGATTTTTCAACTCTCTGCTGAAGCTACTGATGATGATGATGATGAGGAGGTGGTTCTGGTAATGCTAGGCCGGCCAACCACCGCAGCCATAGCAAAAACAAAGACCAACGAACCGTCGCCACGGCCGAAGCCCCTCTTTGCTGCCTCCTCTGCTGATGTTGCCTCTGCTGCTCCGGCTGCTGCTGCTGCTGCTGCAGAAGCAAATCCCAAGGACCCGGCGCCGTCGCTCCGGGGGTCCTCCTTGGAGATGACCCTCGTCGCCCTCGTCGTCAGACGTCGTACCTGTCCACTCGTACGGCTCCACTAAGTGTCACAGCCATCGCTGTCTGACGAGAAGGTTGGACAGACAGATTGGCAGACACATACATATAAAGATAGACGTACATATAGACCCCACAAGCAGTCGCCGAGCTTGAAGTCAAACTGACTGCTTGCTTGCCCGTTGGCCAACACAAGGAAGTGGCGTCACGAAAGAGTGTCGAACGACACAGTCGACGGCACTACGAAGATGAGCTGTTGTTGTTGTTGTTGTTGTTGTTGTTGTTGTTGTTGTTGTTGTTGTTGTTGTTGCTGTTGTTGTTGTTGTCATCATCGTTGTAACGGCGGTATCCAACTAATCGGCCCTTAACGCCCGCACGTGTTGTTCTTGTTGTTGTGGTTGCTGCTGTTCTTGTAGCTGTGGTGGTTGCTGCTGCTGTTGTTGTTGTTGTTTTTTTGTCAGAGTTTTTGTTGTTGTTGTTGTTGTTGTGAGCATCCTCATCATCATCATCATCATCGTCACCACCAGCACAGCAACAGCAGCAGTAGCCGTCAGTGGCCGGTAGCCGCTATGACGAGCATTGTAATGGCAGAAGACTGTGCTGGGCGTTCGGGGCCGATTATTTGGATACCGCCGCCGCCGACGACAACAACAACAACCGCAACAACTACAACAACAACAACAACAACGGCAGTGACGACGCTGGGAGTGCCGTAGTATGCCGCTGACGTCGGTGACCGCAGTAAGTTCGTTGTCTCGTTTTCCAACGACGACGACGACGACAACAACGAAAACAACAACAACAAACTAGCCAGCCGACGGTAACTGGCTGTCTCTCTTTTGTACAGACCGCCAGCATGACGAACGCGAGGGTGGGCGGACGAATGGATGGACGGACGGACGGGAGTGAGAAGGGAGCGATTTGGGCGGTAGACTCCTTCAGTCACTGTACAACAAACAGCAGGGCCGTTGACGAACGCTCAATAGAGCTGTGCAACAATAGACATGCTGCTGCTGCTGCTGGTGCTGACCGACCGCCTAAGAACAAAGACATGACCAGCATTGTTTACTTATATATATATATATATATATATATACACACCATTAAAAGAATGCGACACAGCTTAACGCTGGGTGTGGGCACACAACACGGGTTATCACGTATCGCGATCATCGTGCATCATAGATTTTGCCATAAGTCTGAACCAAAGTCGCATTTAGTACGGAAGAGGACAAACGCTTGTGGAGATTTTGTTGTTGCTGTTGTTGTTGTTGTTGTTGCTGCTGCGGCTGCTGCTGTTGTCGCTGCTGTTATTGCTGTTGTTTGGTGTAGAGTCGCCTACGAGATGCTGCACGGAATCAAGCCGTTATTCACTAGCAACCACAAATAATTGCATTAATAAATGAACGTTCACGACCGCTGACGTGAGAGAGTGAGCGAGAGTCGCACTGCAAGGCGCTGTACAGGGCTCCCACGTGAAAGACAGATTCTAAGCCAGATTAAATGTCGGCTCATCAAAGGCCGCATTGCCGCTCTATTATGTTCTTGATTAGGTGAACACAAAGCTCCCTGTCACATCTAAGCAGGGGCGGAATGTATGCTCTATCGTTTGCCGACATATTTTCTTGACGTATATATATACATGTATGCATACGCATATTTTGTCTGTACATGCCACAATGGGCTTCGATGTGACATCATGTTGTGAAAACAAGTTGCATCTTGTTGTCAGGTTTATTAAGACCCGAAGGTGTGTGCATGTATATATACGTATGCAGTGTGTGTTTGTGTATGGGCGTATGCTAACTAATCATTATCATGACTATTTTACCGTTGTTTTTCTATTGCCTATGTGCAGATGTGCCACTCAAAGCGTTCGTTATACATTCTAATCGATCGACTTTCGGAGATGCGATCTTATGTATTCGTTCTTTTACATCACAACTACTTGTCGTCTCTCATGCGCATCTCTTTTCTGATTTCTGCTCATCTTGAGTATTCACCTTAAGCAGTTTCCGGCATCCCCGTCATGGCAATATAGCGTGGCAAAAGTTTGGTGATCCTGTGCACTCCTGCGGTTGGAATGCACGAATTCGTCCTAACCCAGGTACTGCGTTGGAATCCTATGGTCCAAGTCGATCGGACAAGGTTACGGGAATGCACGGGCCTAGTGTCGATCCGTGTTTTACTATCCCAACGACGACCACGTGTTTCCAAATTTGGGCCTCATTCCCCCGTCATCAGCGGTCTTACTCACCGACCGTCTCTGCCTCTGTCGTGGAGGGTCTGTTGTGGGCTTCAAGGCTTTCGTGGCCTTCATGGCCATGCAGTTGCCAGAGTCTTAGCCGGCGGTGGCCTTCATTGCCATGCGTTCGTCAGAGATTCAGCCGGCGTTCAGAAGCAGCTCAAAAACGAGGATCATGTAGATAGAGAGTCTGTGTCGTGTGTTCCCCGTTGTTCGTATTCGCTCTCTATTCGGTGCGTTCGGTCTTCTTAAATCTCTGTGTCTATTGTCCGTTTCTACAACAACTTCATGGTTTCAACAGCAAGTGCGTCACTTGTTCCCGTTTGCTCGAAGCGCGAGAGGTAAGCCAAGTGGCCGCTGCGACAATGACGACGACGACAGCCAGTAGAAGTAATCGTATTAGCCGTATTAGACGCAGCGGTAGAAGTTGTAGAAGTACAACAACAACAGCAATAGCAACAGCAACAACAACAGCAACAACAAGTGCAGCAGCGCGCCGACCAAAATACCGAAACGAATAGAGCCGTCACGGGATTTACAGGCGCGCTCGAAAGGGCGCGCGATCTGTTTGTACGTTGGATGTTGGCCGGGCGCTATTTCCTTCTGTTCAGCCATAGGCTGTAGGCGGCGTTCCGTCATGCGGCCGTCGTCAGCAGAAGGTGATTGGTGCTGAACATGACTCGAACTGAGGGCTTCCAGTGAACGCATTCCTGCATCCGGTTAGGTCACACGATTCGGAGAGAGACACAGAGAGAGAGAGAGAGAGGCCACTGAGTAGAGGGGAAATGGGACCTCTTTGTTTGCCCCTCCAACGCTTCCGGCGTTCATCGCTTCGATGATGGTACACATGCGTACGTGCCCAGACACATATAGCACATAGACTCACTCACACCCACCCAGAAACCGACGGACGTACACAACAAACACATGGATTCACGTCGATATAACATCAGTGCTTACGCTCTTCTTCTTCTTCTTACGCTAGAAGAAGATAATACCGCGGCACGGAAATCGAGCGCCTCATCGCTGTCATAAAGAAAAATGTCATCATGTTATTCCCGCTAGCGGTGACAGCAAGTGTTGTTTATGTTACTGTTGTTGTTACTGTTGTTGTTGTTGTTGTTGTTGTTGTCAATACTCCTCTCAGGGGAAGACTCGATGAACTACGGCGGCGACAGGAACAACAACAATGGCGTGAAATGGCCCCGTTTACGATCGAGCACGATACAGAGCTGCATCATCGTGTACAAGCTGTCGCACCCAGAATCACAGCGGCTTCCGATCAGTTACACTCCTTTATTTACTGGGTGTATATGTATATATATATATATATATATATACAGTCGGATGATTTGACAGGTTGTATGCAGACATATTTTTCGGTCGGTTTTTCTTTTTGCTTGTATAGCTGGACGAAGGCCGTGAACCATGATTATCGACTGTAACCTGTAACACAGACAACACGAGAATAAGCACATATATATGTGTCATCGAATGTGATAATTTGTGTATATATATATATATATATATATATTAGACGAGCACTATCGAGCGTACAATCGTATTGTAAATGATTAATAATCATCACTATATATATATATATATATGAGGTGGCGAAAAGAAAACCATCTTTTTTAATTGAAAAACGCTTTCAGTCTACATCATCGTGCGTTCTTTCTTTGTTGTCATCTTTTGTACATTTCTCTATGTATGTGTTAGTCGCTTACCGATCGTCGAAAATTGTTGTGGTTGTAGTGGTCGTAGTACTATTAGTAGTAGCAGTAGCCTGTCGTGGTTCCAAAATTGTGTCAAACTGATCAAACTGTTGTTGTTAACTTAGTGATCGCTCAATAGACGTGCTGTTTTCTGCATTTCATTTTACCTTTGTTTGTCTTTGACGGATTTTCCTTCTCTTCTTCATGGCCATTGCCATGGTCGGCGCCGTCGGCATCTTCGTTCGCCGTTAGTCGTTCGTCTTGGCCGTCGATTTGCCGTCCTGTCGCCATGATGCGGTTGCCGGCCGCATTGTTACTTAGACAGACAGCTAGCCGTCTGAGTGTTGTATATGTGTGTTTGTGTGTCAGGACAGCGGCCCTGCCAGGACAGTTGTCTTGTCTTGTTTCGACACCGACGTCCGCGGCTGATGACTGTGTCTGATGTCTTGAAGGCCGCCATCGCCTCCGCCGCCGCCGCCGCAGACCTCCACGCAATGAGCCACGATCGACGAAGCAGAAGGATGGCTTCAAAAACTACGACGACGACGACTATGATGATGATGACGACGTCGAAGACACATAAAAACAACAAGACGGACGCGCGTTATTGTTGGCAGCCGTCATTTTCTGCTCATCATTTCGCCTTTTTTTTGTTGTTACTCGCTGGTTCGCTGGTTTGTGCTGGCCCAATCCTGTTCGTTCTGGCTCGCTTTCCGGCTAGCTTCGGCTTTGTCTAGGGGTGGGTGGGTGGGTCGTCCTTATATTGAGACTTCATTTACGAAGGCTGTTTGTCAGCAACATCGGCCGATTGCTCGGCGGCTCTTGTCTCTATCTCTCTCTCTCTGTGTGTCCGCCTGTCGATCCGTCTGTCTAAATGTCTAAAATGTCTTCATATTCGTGCTTGTTTCGTGTCTCGTGTCTCGAGCGTGTGTGGTGTGTTGATGAGAGAGGTGAGAAGTGAGTTCTAGATTTGTGTCTGTGAGTTGTTTGCGTGTGGATCAGTGAGGTTCTATACTTGTGTCTGTGTGTGTGGACCAATGAGGTCCTATATGTATCTGTGTGTGGATCAATGGGGTTCTATATGTGTATCTCTGTATGTGTCTGTGTAAATCAATAAGGTTCCACTTGTATTTGTGTCTGTGTGTGTGTGTCTGTGAAAAAGTGGTCAGTGTGCGGGTGGGTGTTAGATATTTGAGTGACAAATACAGTAAGGTTCTAATAAGGTTTCAATTAAAAAAAAAGTAAGGTTCTATATTTGAGCGCGTGTTGATGAGTGACTCACACAGATGTTTGTGTGTGTTCGCGTCTGCCCCCTCCTCATCCTCCTCCCGCCTCCCCTGTCTTCATAATACGTCCGTCAGATCTCTAGTCAGTGTTAGCCAGACAGACAGTCAGTAGTCAGCCAGAAGGGCGCAAAACGTCGGGCGGGCCGAACCTCATCGAGGACGACGTCGAAGACGAGCCAGCGCGCTCGCTCTTTCGCTGCCTCGCGACTTCTGAAGTTGGCCCATGAAGAGCGGCTCTCGGTACCTACGACCTACCCCCGCTTCGGTTCGGACGCTTACGACGTCCGAAGTCGACATGACGCTTGTTTGGCGGTTGGTTGGTTCGTTGCTCGCTCGCTTGCTTGATGAGCGACATCGGCTGACCGACCGAACTGCGCGGCTGTCCAGTCATAACGTCGCGGTATGATAATAATGATGATGATGGTGTTGACGATGACGAGAATGATGAGACGAGGACGACACACATTGACGACGACCACGACGGCAATGAAGCTGATGACCACGAACACAGCAACAACCACAACAGCAGCAGCAGCAGCAGCAACAACAACAAATCAGCAACTGCAGGCAGCCGCAACAACAACAGCAGCAACTGCAACAATAACTGCAACAACAACAACAGTAACAGCAAAAACAGCATCAACAACAACAGCAACCGCAGCAATAACTGCAGCATCAACAACAACGGCGACAGTAACAACGACTTTCTGTTGTTGTTGCTGTGGTTGTTGTTGTTGTTGTTGCTGTGGTTGCTGTGGTTGTTGTTGTTGTTGTTGCTGCTGCTGTCAGGGCATCATGAAGCCAAAAAGTGCTCACGTTGCGGGCGTACGACTCGGCCACCGCATCGCCGTTGACCTCTTTGACCGTTCGCATCGCAGCGTCGTCCGGCAGCAGAAGACGAAGGAGAAGAAGAAGACGTGCGTCAGACAGCCACGTCCACCGATGTGGACAAGAGCAAACCCTTAACGAGTTGAGCAGTCGCCATTCTGGTTGTTGCTTTACCGTCACTCACTCCAGCATCGTATGGATGAATAGCTCTAGCGCTAGCTAGATGCTCGAAGATGCTTGATTGCTTAGTTGATTGGTTGGTAAGTGGTAACTGGTTGACAGACGGCAGTAGACGACATCAATATTAGTCATAGTAAGGCTAATAATAATAATAATAATGCTAAGACTAATAGTAATGCCTAATGGTACTGCTTATAATTACTGTTATTACGCTAGCAGCAGAAGCAGCAGCAGCACGCGTTACTTGAAGGAGTAAAAGTAATAGAAGAAGCATGTAGAAGTCACGCACGCACGGAGCGGAATACCGGAACAGGACATGGCGGCGGCGGCGGCGGAGGTAATCACTCTGGGATACTGCTGGCGATGCACGAACAGTATCTTCCATGAAGTAGAGATGAAGAAAATATAAATAGAGAAATCAGGAGAGCGAGAGACAGGGAGAGAGGGTGGGGCGGGGGACTGAGAGAGTAGATGAGCAAACATTCAAGGGGATATTCATGAAACTTTTTTCTCTATGACATTTTTCCCATGCACAACTTTCTTTCCTCGTCCACCAACCGAGCGACCGACATATCGATGTGCTCCCATCCTGACAGGGATGGCCGCTTCAGCTTTAAGACTGCAAGTAGCGTAATTGTGTCGGAGTGAGCGCTGGACTGGAGTTCGACCCCTTGGGGGGGGTATTGTGACAGCCGTCGGTGTCGTAACCGCTGCTGGTTCTGCTGCTGCTACTGGCGTGGGAAGCTATCTATCCGAGCTCTAGAAGGAAGAAGCTCTAATCGATTGTTCTCCGTTCAATCTTCGTACGATCAAGGAATACGATAAAGACTATGATACTGGGATAGATCATCATCACATAGGGTGACGATCAATTTCGAGTCGTCTCCTCTGGGGGCCACTAACAGTCCGCAACTATCCAGATAATGGACGCGTGTGCCCGCAAGGTATATGACACGGACATCTCACTTTGGACGGTGTCACGTGGTTGAATAACGTCTTCTTCTCCTCAGTCCACCGCCCCCGCATATCGGTGCTGGCTGTCCGCACATCATCACAGCTCACGGCTTGCGCTCTTCGTTGTACTTGCCGTTATTGTTGTCGGCATTGTTGCTTTGCCCAGGTTTTCTGTAACTGCAGCCATAAGCAGCCATACGTTGATGCAGCGTTCGGTGCTCACGTACGACTGATCACCCCGACCTGTATACACCGATGTATGTTCAGTTCAAAGCGGATATATATATACATAAATACATATGTATATATATAGTGTGTGTGCAGTATGCGCCAGCTACGAGCAGGATGGCTGCAGAAGCTGAGGCGGTTAGTGTGGCTTTCCAACAACACGTAACGACGGCAACGACGGAACGATGAGCTCAGGCTTAGACAGACCAAAGTGAGTCCGGCAAAAGAGCGAGCGAAAGATGGACAGAACGGCAAGTGACAAGTTTAACGCACAGCGAATAGAATGACCTCTTCGTAATGTTGTAGCTAACGAACGAGGCATGGCTGGGCTAACAAACTGGGGGTCCGAAGGGGACACCGGCAACAGCAGCAGCAGCAACTAAACCGACGACAACCGACAAACAACAACAACAACAACAACAATGCCAGAGACAACGACGACGATGTTGATGATGACAGAAAAAGCAACACTAAAAACAGCAACGACAACAACAACATCAGCAACCGCAGCAACTACAACATCAACAACGACAACAACAACAACAACAACAACATCAACAACGACGACGACTACAACAACAACAACAACAACAACAACAACATCAACATCATCAACAACAACAACTTAAACGACGACGGCGTCGACTGTCGCAGAACTACTTGACCATTTTGGAAGTAGCAGTCGTAGTAGTTGTAGTAGTTGTGTAGAAACGGGCCCCGATGTAGTGGGCCGACCGGCCGGCATCGGGGACAACCAGTATAAAAAGTAGCGGAGGGGGGGGTTGGGGGTGCTCTGCCTCTTCTCCCCCCGGCCGGGCTACCCGAATCGGCCGGCAGCCGCCGTTACCGTGGCGTTCACGTTCGTGTCGCAGGTTTCTAATGGTAACCTGAACTACATCTACGACGGGGGGCAGTCGTCAAATGAAAAAAGTGACATAGTATACGTATTCCTATACACGCACACACACACACGCGTAACCATACATACATGCACACATATCTACACACAGATAGACGAACGAACACATTCATATATATACTCGCGCATGCACACACGAATAGATAGATAGATAGATAGATAGACAGACGCAGCAGCAGCGGCGGCGGTGGGTTTAAGTGCGGCGGCGTCCAACAACCAGCTCAACAACCAGAATTTCGTACGACCGCCAAGGATAGCGCCAAGCGGTCGGCGGTCGGTTCCCATCAAGCCATCTTTCTTTTTGCGTCCCCCTGGCATCTCCCCACGTCAGGTTGCGACTGTTAAACAACAACAACAACATGGAACAACAATGACAGCAGCAGCAGCAACAGCAGTGACAGCAGCGACAGCAACAACAACAACAGCAACGGTGACAACAACAACGACAACAACAACAACAACAACAACGGTGACAACAACAACAGCGGCAGCAGAAGCGACAGCGACGTTCAACCAGACAGGCGGACAAGCGGCAACGTAGCGGGCAGAGCGGTGGCACAACGTCCACGGAGTTGGGGACAGTTAGGGGTGCCGGTTTTGCTGCTGCCGCTGCTGCTGCTGTGTTGTTGTTGTTGTTGATGATCCTCTTGCTGCTGCTGCTGCTGATGTTGCCGTGATGCTGCGGCTAAGAGAACAATGGGGTCCAACGATGACTCCAAGCCACGGCATGCGGCAGCATCACCACGACAGTCGTCACTGGGGCTGCCGCTGCAGCCTCCACCGTCGTCGCTCTTAACAAGGATGACCCATTCATTCAATCGGTGGTTGGTGTTGCGTTCCGTCGGCAGCAGCAGCAGCAGCAACGGTGGTGGTGGCGGCGTGGCGTCCTCCAACGTTCAAGCAGCGTCGCGGACATCAGGTTTTCACCGCGGTGCCGCCGATGGACGATGGTAATGGTGCTGGGACTGGCTGACGTTAGGGTGGTGGGGACGGACGAGGGGTGATATGATGGCTGTGATGGTGATGGGCCTGAAGATGAGCAGCGTGATACGGTGAAGATGATAGTTTTGGGCCTGACGTTGGGGGGGGGGGGGGTGATAGGGTGGAGATGGTGGTGATCATGGGTCTGGCGTTCGGGGGGGGGGGGGGGTTATGCAGCTGATGATGATGATGATGATGATCAGGTGGTCGGTATGGTTAATGATAATGATGATGGAGTTGTTGGCATGGCTAATAATGGTGATGATGATGATGATGAGGTTGTTGGCATGAGTAATGATTGTGATGATGCTAATGAGGTTGCTGGTTGGTGTGTCATGATGATGGTGGTGGTGATGAGGAGGAGATGGTTGGTGGGAGGTATTGACGGTTATGAGTGGTGGTAAAGATCATAGTTGTAGTGACCGTGGTAGAGGTGGTGGTGGTAGAGATGGTGGGTGGTGGGTCGGTCATATGTTGTGGTGATCCGCGCACACAAAAATGTGCTGGTATCCCCCCGACAGCGAGACAGCAAGGGGACACGGAGACGGCTGTGTTGTATTGTGCCTTCTACTACTGCTGCTGCTCCAATTGCTACTGCTACTGGGTATACTTAGGCCGATAGATATGCAGTGCCGGCGTGGCCACTGTTGTCTCGTCAGAGTGTTGTGGACGAAAAAACACAAGCGTGACAGGACAACCGATGTGTTGCTCATCACGATGACTAGCACAGCCACAACGACGACGACGTCGATGATGAGAAGAAGAAGATGACAATAACGGCAACTATATGGCGAAGAACGAGAAAATGAAGAAGAAAAGAAAGAGCGAGGAGAAGAGCAAAAAGAAGAAATCATAGCCAAGTCTTCACTACTAACGAAGCTGGACCATCATCAGCATAAGCGTCGTCTTCGCCGACATGTCGTCATTGTTGGACTTGTTTTTTTTTATTGTTAACGTTGTCGTTGTTGTCGTCGTCGTTGTTGTTGTCGTCGTTGTTGTCGTCGTTGTTGTTGTCGTTGTTGTTGTTGTTGTTGTCGTCGTTGTCGTCGTCGTTGTTGTCGTTGTTGTTGTTGTTGTTGTTGTTGTTGTTGTTGTTGTCGTTGTCGTTGTCGTTGTTGTTGTTGTCGTTGTTGTTGGCGGTGGTTCTGTTATCGTCGCCTTCGTCTTATAGTGTGTGCACGCTTAAAGCAAGCAGGACTATACCTGCTAACGTATGTATATCTGCTGCTTAATCGAGCACAATCATTGCCAAGGGTGACCGTGATTTCTGTTCAAAAAGCGAATGCTTTTTCTTTATTCCCTTGTTGTTAGTATTGCTGCTGCTGTTGTTGTCGTTGTTGTCGTGCCTGTAGATTTACGGTGGGGTCAGAGTGAGATCAAGAAAAAGATGCGCTTTTCTGTTGGCCTGCCTGTCTTGAGTGGCGCCTACTGTAAGCGAAGGCCAAACAAACTATTATGGCAGTAGAATCCTCAGCCGTAAGCCCATAATAACGGTCACCAGCCTCGCAGAAGCGCACAGGCGAAAAGGAAGCTGAGTGTCGAAGTGCGTTATACGAGCTGGAACTATTACTAGCAACTCTTTTTACTTCTATTACCACCGTTATTTTATATCAATTTTTTGTTATTCGAATTGCAGTGTTTGTTTGATTTAAGTAGTTTTTTCTGGGCCGCCTTTTTTGGGTGTGTACTTGTATGGCGCGTTTATATATATATATATATATATATATATATATATATTTGTATTTAAGAAGGTAATTACGATGCATGACAGACGAGAAAATGACATTTTATGGAGGACCCAAGAGACTCCGCTGCAACACGAGAATCTATTTTCATTGATTTCTGCTTTAAAACCGGATTACAACAACTCGTTCATCAACCCACTCGTTTGCGTGGCGGGAATCTGCTCGACTTAAAACTGTGCAATGATAATTCAGTGCAGGATGTCCTTGTTACGACATGCCCGTTCCCAAGTGATCACCAGGCGGTCAGACTCATGTTGCGAGTGTTGGAGGAGACTCTGTACGCCGCCGATGAAGACAGCAGCATCCCCATCTCTTACGACTATAAGAATGGGAATTACGACACGATCAATTTTCATCTGAGTCTGATATACTGGAAAATCTTTTTCAGTCAATGTCGGACTGTAAATGTTATGTTTGTTCAACTGATTAAGTACTTGACTTTCCTCCGACGATCTCTTTGTTCCTGTCTTCAAGAAACCTCACAGTAGTATTAAACCAAGCATCCGAAATCTCAGCCATCAACTTGAATATGAAAATGACCGTGAGAAATCCGAAAGATTGAGGGAACTCTTGGAACGCAGAGTTCGTCGCCAACGCGTCATTGAGGAACACAGATTGATCAATAAATGCGACATGACAAAAGTGCATCGATACGTATTGAAGCGTATGAAGTCCCGTGATCAATTAGATATTCTTGTTGACCAGAACGGTACAAAGATCACAGAGGATTCGAAGAAGGCGGAATTACTGAGGGATTACTCTGCAAGCACCTACTCAACTGAGGACGAGGTTAAACAGAGGTCAAGGATTCCACCGCCTTTCATGGATGTTGCTAATGATATCCACTACGTAGACACTGTCGACACCTCCCCCGAAAACCTCCATCGTCATCTGAAGAAACTCAAGTCGAAACTTAGCGTCACACCGGACGGCCTGCCAAGCTATTTTTATAAACTATGCGGGTTTGATGTTTGCATTCCATTATCCATGCTTCTTGAACGAACTCTAAACGAAGGTCTGCTTCCTGATTTGTTCAAGGTGGCCAGAGTGTACCCTGTGCACAAAAAAGGAGCTACAACGTGCGTTGAAAATAAACGGAATGTTTCACTGGCATGCACCCCGTCAAAGCTATTCGAGAGTGTTATCGGAGACACCATTTATCAAAACGCTGACTCGCAAAACCTGATTTGTAAAGAACAGTTCGTCTACCGACCCGGAAGGTCCACTGTTCTACAGCTATTGATGTGCGAGCAAGACTTCGGAGAAATGATGAATCGAGGAGACTCCTTCGACGTTCTGTATTTTGACTTTAAGTCAGCTTTCGAATCCACCACTCACACTAAACTGTTGGACTGTATATCCCGACACGGCGTAGGACCAAAAATTCTACGTTGGATAAAAAGCTTTCTGACTGATAGAAGCGTTTTTGTAAAGGTGAACGACTGTTTCTCGACTCCCGCTAAGGTCACCTCAGGCTGTCCGCAAGGAACAGTTCTTGGCTGCTTGTGCTACATTTTGTATACAAACTCAATTTTATCCATATTACCCGATAAGGTATCGACAAAAGTATATGCTGATGACGTAAAAATATATGCACGCACCAATTCTACATCAGACTGTGAACGCATTCAGAGATGCATAGCCAATTTTTATGAATGGACGTAGAAATTTGACTTGAAACTATCGATCCCGAAGTGTAAAGTAATGCACTTTGGAAGAAGAAATCATCACTTTGTATATAAAATCAACAGTGTTCCACTCGAAAATGTAACTGCTATGAGGGATTTAGGTATAATTATGACACCTGACATGACATTTTCAGAGCAGTGTCGACAAGTCGCGCTTAAGGCTACGAAAAGATGCAACTGGATCCTCAGATCCTTCATTGTTAAAAATCCAGAACTGTATATAAAATTGTTTGATACTTATGTAAAGCCAAGTCATGACGTATGCCTCTTAAGTGTGGTACCCCATGAACGAAAAAGTATAGACGACTACTGAGAGGTGTGATCAAGAAATTCACACGCCGAGTTTCTTATCGCTGTGACGTCCCACCGACGCAAACCGTTGTTAAAGATATCATATACACTTTTAATGAATTAGACTGTAACTTTGCCAACTATGTTTTCTCCAATGAGGAGTTTTGCAGCTTCTTTTTAATCGCATACCAACGACAACAAGATTTCAAGTGAGATACGAGCCCAAATGCATAGCTCAAAAAGAGATTGTTATGTCGCTGTTCCCCTGGAGGGTTACCAGGACATACAACTGACGCACACCCGTGAGGGAACTTATCATTTGATGCCAAAACAAATTCTTATCCTTTATGTAAATAAAGCGCGTATTCTAATAATAATATCATGCCCAATGTGTACAGACATCACAATGTCCGTACATAACGCGTGGCTTTGAACTTCGTCGTGACCTGAAATGCAGGCATTATATTGCCTATAATAACATAAAGGGAACCACTATCAAAACATAGAGACTGTGGACATGCACGTTGTGGGTTCCGTAAAGTATGGTTAACATATTAGCAAGGCTCTGAACCTGACCTTGGGAATATAATATAGAGGAATCCATAAGGAAATAGAAAACGACACGTGATAACTGGAACTAACCCATAGTGTGTAGCTCGAAAAGGACGACTCTAAAATCATGGATATTTAACCTACGCGTTGCAGACGTGAGACCAATATATATATATATATATATATATATATATATATATATATATATATATATAGATTTGGATCTTATGAGTAGATGGCACGACGCTAGTTGCAGTTTTTCCAGGAAGGATTGAAGGCTATACTTTTGGCGAGACAGAGGTGACTTCCTCAAATTTGCCTGTTAACTGCATCCGCCAACAAGCGTCATATTTGACACTTTGGACTTTAGCAGTCAAAGCCTGGATTATAATCCATACCCGTACAGCAAAACCCACATATTGATATTCAAATACACTCCTGTCTCCGGCGCCTCAGTTTAGAAGGTGTGTGTGTCATCGGATCGTTAAGGCACTGTGAATGGTTTTGCGTTTTGGACGAACATTAATGACGTAATGATGTTTATAGCAACGGCGGTCCACTGTGCTGGGATTGCTATTCTATACAGAACGAAATTAACGGTGTATCTGTATCATCATCGATCGAGACAATTTGCCGAATCGTCCGTAGTGCGTTTAAGGTGCGATTTATGTTACCATATTGGCAATGGCTTCTTTTAGTTTACATTGGTTTTTAGCCAGACAGGCTATATAGACCTATACCATAACGCCAACTATGGAAGCGGCGTTGCCGCACTCCACACATACCGAGAGACAATAAATGTCTCAAATAATGTTCTTCGCGCTGGTCCCCCGACATTGTTTTCATTCTAGTCGCCAGGTCCCGAATAAACCTTGCCGTTTCATCGCTGATGGGCCCTAATGTCCCTAAAGATATTGGCACAAATTAATAGCTCTCTTCGAGATCTACGTTATTATGATTACCTTGCCGGTTGGGATACGGCGCGAAGTCAGGAGTCGAGGCTGCCGCTCACGCTACGCGCAGCTTTCTCCAGATGACGTCCTTGTGTACGGTTGTCAAAACGGCTGACTTCAAGAACGCCTTTAGCTCTCGCCTCCGAGGCCCGATGCTTCATCAGGTGCACGTGCCTGAGCTTTACAATGTGGCCCACTTCTCGTATGCAAGACCCACTCCGTTTTTTGTTCTGGGAGGTGTCGGGAATGCATGATGCACATGCGCCACTAGCAGCCTGCGTGACTAGTGTGAGACTCGCAAACCCACTAAACCCGGATTCTTCCCCAGCCCCACGCCGTTCTGTTTTGAAGATGGATGCATCATGTCGGCTTCCATGTGCATCGGGAGATTCAGGTGCACCGCTGTTTTTCAGTTTGCTCTTCTAGCCGATCACCTTTAACTGAAAAGTCGTTTTGTCATATCTAGACGACCTCACCTTGGCTGACTCTGTCCCGGCGTGTGGCGACCGGAGGCTATTGCCATAACTTCGGACAATCGGCAAACATAATCGAGAATGTGCGGGAGGAGTGCTCCACGGTGGAATCACTGGCCAGGCTGGCTTAGTGACCGTGTTTTTATGTATCATATTTGACTATATACCTTACAAAGGTGATTAATAAACGAATGAATAGCACCCAGGTTGGGTAAGCTATGAAAAATAACCGAGAAATCGAACGTGGACAAACGATCCGCAGCGTTCCTGAGTCAGCGAATCGTCTTAGAAGTTCAGCGCGGCAACGCGGAAATGATTCTTGATACGCTCCCGAGGGGAAGAGGCGGCGAGCAACTGATGTAGATAAATATATATATATATATATATATATATAAGAAGTTTCATCTGTGCATTTACCGACTGCAAATAATTTCATAACAAACTAAATGAGAATTGTTAAAACAAGTACTGCTATTATTGGACACTCTTATCCCTCTATGTGCGCAAGCAAGTCTGCTTAACAGAATTCTTAAAATAGTGGTTTCAATTCCTAACGAGTAGTAGAGGTAGTTTGCTTTGTTTCCTCGATGTGTTCCCATTTCACTCGAGCACAAACACGCT
>QVRM01000785.1:0-39228 GCA_003439945.1 Dermanyssus gallinae
TAGGGTGTTGCAGGAATATTTTTTAAAGCGATACATTATTTGTAGAGCTCGTAAAGAAAAGTTTTAGTTAAAGCAAACGTCGGTGTGGCGACGTTCACTACCGCGGACGTGTCGCGCCACAGCCGCAACGCGCCGCCACACGGTCATTTACATGCACTTAATCTGGACATCTCGCCGAAAAATCTTAATTACTCCGCAACCACAGCTCGCATTGCCATGTGTTTGGTACCAAAATGATCGTCATTAAAATCATGTGGCGTCTGCCTAAATGTGTTAGTTTTGAGCGCTGTAAGTGGTCGTAGGGTAATGATTTTGGGGATTTGGCGTGAAAGCTGATAGAGAACTTCCTTTTTTTGCAAAATTTCTTCTAAGCGACTATGTCGCATCTCTTGACCGGCCTTATATGTTCTTCAGAGGAAACAGAAATTTCACGAACACGACGGTGTACTTAGTTTCTATATTTAGTGATATTACTAAAATGCGTGACACTGGTGTTATTGCCCGACATAGGAACACAAAATGTGCAATTGCGAGACACTAGTCTAGATAGAAACTAAACACATGGTTGTGTTCGTAAGTCTTCCTTTATAGAAAAAGCACATCGTCGTGTCCGTGCGAAAGTTCTGCTTCTTCTGAGGAAACGTATAACGCCGGCCAGAAGATGTGAAATCGTGGTTAGAGGAGCATTCACAAAAATGTAAGTTCTTTATTAGCTTTCACGCCCAGTACCTCAAATCATAACCATACGACCATTCCCAGCGCTTAAAACTAACACATTCAAGAAAAATTAATAAAAACATCGCATTTTGCGAATTTCTTTGAACGACCATGTCGCAGCTCTGGTCAGCGTTATATGTTCTTCAACGAAGCGGAGTTTTCTCACGAACACGACGGTGTGCTCCTATGTCGGGCAACAACACCAAGTGTCACAGATTTTAGTAATATCACTCCCACTTAAAAACAAGCACTTCTCAGAACCCATGTTCCATTTTTTTAAGGTTGTTACGGTAAATCTGCTCGTGTACAATTTTTTAGTGTCATGACCGATTTTTAAGCCACTTCGGCGTTTAACTTGTCTAATTGGAAGCCATTGAAAACCAATTTAAGTGCGGCCGATCTGGGTCTCGAACCCCGACCTCCGAATCCAAGGCAACGGCTTTTGTAAGTGTTTGCTCTAACGAGCTCTACACATCCTTATATTGCTTTCGAAATATCTCTGTTACACCATATATATATATATATAAGTTTATTTTTCGTATATTACAATATGCATGTGGGCACATATTATGGATGGGTCTGCATTGTGACAATCACGTGTCCCGCTTTGTCTAGGCTAGGCCGAGACCACTTCAGAAGCGTGCCACGAACGGATGCTGCGTTTCACGTTGTAGTCAAGATCCGACGTTGTTTAATGACCGACGACGACGATCTGCTATCACCCGGTTGATATATTTAACATAGTGCCGACTTTTGAATTAGTTGTCTGGTCCGAAACACCAGGAGCCACCCAAGGTCTCAAACGCGAGCCGCCAGAATTCGTGGGCTACCCAATTGATGAGTATTTTCTTAGCTTGTTGGTCTCACGTAATAATAATACATATAATAATAATAATAAAATAATAATCTTCTTCTTCTTCTTCTTCTTCTTCTTCTTCTCTTTTCTTCTTCTTTCTTCTTCTTCTCTTCTTCTTCCTATATTATTATATGCTTCACGCGTATATTTTAACTTAACTGCATCTGAATGAGAGTAGGGCCGTCGCTGTAATCTCTTTAAACATGCGCAGAAGTGACTTGGGTACACAGGCAACTATTGTACGTCGTCAGCCTGTGATTGTATAAATCTGCATACTCCGCAGATAAGTGGTGAATATATTGGTTTATTTTCTAACATCATTGCTGCAATTGGCTCCAAAGATAAGGTATGCGCCTTGATGGTAGCAAGTCGTTTTTAGAATCGACTTGAAGGCTATTAGGCCCACTGTGCGGTTTTGAACCTGTAAATTAGTCGCAAAAGGAATCGGCTAGACGAACATGTTCCCGACAACTTGACAAAAATTTGTCGAAGCGTCTACGCGTTATGTATATTGCTACTATGACTCCTATCTTGATAAAGTGTAATTTTAAGTATTTCCAAGGTTAGCTATGTTAAGCGCCAAATAAACATGCTGCAAGCGAATCTTATTATTATTATTACATGTTAAACAATGGTACAGTTGTGAGGTCTGAACGTATTATTGCAAAGTTTTTTAAATAGTTAGTTCACTCCATGGCGCCTAAAATAGATGCCGCTTTCCCTCTGCAAACGGCTAAGGACAACGCTTGCCTCAAGAATTGACCCTCTCTTCGGTCGCTTGTGAATTCCTAAAATCGCTTACCTAAATCTTTTGAAAAATGCTTTGGTTTCCTTGCTGATTGGTCCTAGTGTCTTCAAGGCAATAGGCACAAAAATATATATTATTTCCAGTCCAGCATATTTAACCCGTTTTCTGGCGTCCGCGTGCTTTGTTACCCACCCGGCTCAACGGAGTTGTGGTGTAAATAGGAAGCCGCGATTGTGCACGAAACCGTTGCATCCCAAGCTAGGGACTTCTCATGTGACCATAATGCAATGGTCACCCCATCAAGTCTTTTTTCGCCAGTGGACACTAAACCTCTCGGTTCAAGTGTAGATTGTATACAGGCTTTCCTAAGGGACCTTATGACCACACCGTTTAGTTCAGCATGTCTGGACGATCTACCGGCTCTCTTCGGGCAACTCAGTGGGTGTAGGCCACTAGAATCTACCATCTCCCCACACAGTTTGCGCTGAAACGGCTCGCAGCCGCTAGCGCCGATTCTAAGTGCTGACATCATGCGGAAAGAGTTGGGATCCAGCATGGTGCCGAGCTGAGGCGAGGGTAAGGCTTTAAGCCAACCCCGACTGAAGTTATCTTGTGCCGCTAAGAATACGGCGCGGTCTCTCCGGGAAACAAACTCGTCTAAGATTTCTTTGCTCTTTTTTTTGCTTTTGAGCTGATCTAGGTTATATTGGCTAGGATATTCTTCTAAAGGGCCCGGTTCTAGCATGGTTCTAATAGTGTCCCGTGCTTTACTGGTTATTATTATTATTATTATTATTATTATTATTATTATTATTATTATTATTATTATTATTATTATTATTATTATTATTATTATTATTATTATCAAAAACGGGACTCATTATGTTAGCTAAATGCATGTTTTGATCAATCTTCAAATGCACTGTGTCGTCCGTAATAACAGCTAAAATGTTGCCAGAAAAAAGTATTAGTGAATGTTGACCCTCTTATAAAGAAAATTTTCAACAGCCGTTGCTGCTTAAGACATAAGTATTGCACATTCAATATATTCTATTTAACACAAGCAATTGCCGTGCTTTGCTCCTGAGTTTGTCGTACAAGTGGTTTACGACGTTGAGTAATGAATGTTGGACACGTTTTAGACGTGACAAATTTTAATGTATATATACATATTATTAAAAGCAATATGATTTAGACAAAAGACATGCCCAGCACATTTGCATTCATTGGGATGTGTCTACACACGTGCTTTCTCTAGAATAAAAGAACGACGCAATTTGCTAATAAATAACAACTCTCGTGACTTTATTTTCCAGGTTTCCACAAGAAAATCTAAGACAAAAGTCGACAATAATGCCGGCTAACAACGACGTGCGTCGACGAAGGCCTCTGAAAGTCCGATGTGCAGCTACAGCTTGACTTTTTCTTCACCTTCTAGCAATTTGTTGCCGTCCTTGCATGCTTAATTGGACTAGCTATTCATCTTAGCCAAAAAATATTGTTTTCTTGAGCACCACAGTTTTTTGGGTTTCCCCCGCTTTCTTCGTTTTCGTTTTGTAGAGAGATTTTGTCACGTAAGGCATAGCCAGGGCCACCTGCAGCACACAGAAGACGACAGAGAAAAGCAGAACGATGTAGAGGAACTTCATCTTGGCGAGTCTGTTGGGCTAACGGCGTCTTCTTCAGCGGGAGCAACTCGTTCGCCGGGCTGCAAGCAGTGCGTGCGCGACAAGCGATGCAAGCCTCACAAGCTGAAGTTCGTTGGGAGTGTCACCGAGATCCCACTGAAAAACTGAGAAGCAGTGCAGCTCGTAGTAACAACACGACCGAAAGTTAAGGATGTCCGAAGACTAGTGAATCGTCGCGTTCAAGCTTGCTCATCCAGAGATGACTTTGATTGCGGACGTCCTCGACCATTTATAGTGCCTCAGACTCAGCAGGGGTCCTGCAGAAATACCCTTTCAAAGCACGAGCTCGCCCATCTCTCTGCGGGGTGGGGGGAGATGGAGAGGGCGATGTACTTAGAATTGAGTCCCAGACTGCGGCCCATAGAATGCTGGCTAAACCCAGCCGATGCAACCCGTTGGGCCCAGCAATCTCTAACCGTCACATGCTGCGATCCTTCATGATTTTCTAGTGCTTTGCGACGGTAAATCCCTGACGTGTGTTTGTACTAGTTAGGAAAAGTGTATTGTGCTACAGATTGAAATGCCGAAAACTATATTGACAGCTTTATATGTTATCTATCTTCACGGAGGGATTTTTATATCGACTGCCGCAAAATACCATTTGTCGGGGTTGTTAGTTGTCCTCAACTTTTCTGGACCAGCTCTCTCTAGTCAACTCTAGTCAACTACGCTTCTAAACAAGAATTCGCCTAAAGAATAATTTAGCTATACTAGTCGATGCCGAAAACCGTCGTCTTAGCAATGATGTGGAGAAATTAAACCTACTTGGACAGAAGCTCTAACAAACCTACTGTCATTCTACGTCTGTACGAAAATCGTTAACCATAGTTTAATATCACTCTCACTTAAAAACAAAACTTCTCAGAACCTATGTTCAATTTTTTTAAGGTTGTTACGTAAAGCTGCTCGTGTACAATTTTTTAGTGTCATGACCGATTTTTAAGCCACTCCGGCATTTACCTTGTCTCGAACCCAGACCTCCCGAATGCAAGGCAACGGTTTTTGTTCCTAAGCCATCTTGCTCGGTAAGTGTTTGCTCTAACGAGCTCTACAAATCCTTATATCGCTTTCGAAATATCTCTGTTGCACCATATATATATATATATATATATATATATATATATATATATATATATATATCACGAACACGACGGTGTGCTTAGTTTCTGTATAGGAGAACTGGTTGTCTCGCAACAGCACATTGTGTGCTCCTATGTCGGGCAAAAACACCAGTGTCACAAATTGTAGTAATTTCACTCCCACTCCGAAGCAAGACTTCTCAGATCCCAAGTTCCATTGGAAAACATATTTGCTTTACCGAACTCTACAATTCCATGTATTGCTTTAAAATCTTTCCGTCTCACCCTATATATATATATATTTAATTATTTGTTTTCAATATGGCCCCAACTGCCCGGACGCGTTTTCTGAGTGCTCTCATAATTGTGTACTTCCTGGGAAAATACCAAAGCAAAACTAGTGCTGTTTTCGACCAAGAGGACTCTCAGGACACAGTAAATGTAGTGACTGTCTACCTCAACGTACCTCGCCGCAGCTTCTCCAAAGCCCACACACTCCGAGCCACAGCACTTGTGATCATCCTGTTACAAGGAGGAGATATCGAGGCAAATCCTAGTCCTCCGTGCGTCACTTGTGGAGGACAGTTTCAACAAGTCAGCGGTTAGTAAACTGTTTGCGAAAGCTGTGACAAGCATTTTCACACACATTGTAGCTATCATATCCCTGACAAGGCAACAACGTCCTGCAAGTCTTGTTTTTGGATCGAGGTTTCGACTATAGTCTCGAAGTCAATAACTGTCAAGTCATCTTGCAATTGTACTTCGGAACTACAGATGCTTAAAAGCGTATTGACGAACTATCCAAAGCGACCAAATCGAACGGCAACGTCAGCACACAACAACAACTGGCAACCGGTCGACCGCAGCCTTAAACGTCCCAACATATGATCGCCCCCCGCCAACGTGGGTTGCACGTACAAACACCACACACACCGCGACATCTCGGCTTTGCGACGACGTGCATAAGAAGAACCTGCATGGACGCACACCAACGAAGATATAAAAACGTGACGACGGGCGGCGTACACAAGGAAGGAGAGATCGTAAAACCAAAGCCACCACCACCGGCACGAACAAGATGACACATCTGAAGGCAGTCAAAGACGACGACGTACCTGGGCGACCACGGCAAAGAGCACTGTTTGTAAGCCGTATTGATCTTACACACAATGGGTCGGATATTCAGAATTATGTAACTAGAATCGTTGGTACTAGCTCGGGCGTAAAAGTTACAAAGCTTGCAGGGCTTAACCAAGCATATTACAATAGCTTCCATATTCTAGTCAATCAAGACAGTTTTTCTGATCTATTAGACCCAGCTGTATGGCCGGAAGGCACACGGTTTAAGCCGTTCCGAGGCCAATTAAAACCATACAGGGTATTTGGGGCACCGCAACCACCGTCTTTAGGACTAGGTAATAAACGACCCCGAATTGAACAATCGGATACAATGCTGGTCGAGGGTAGCCCGCAAAATTGACCAAAACTCGAACGCGACAACAACAAACTTGTTCCAAACAGGACTAAATGTTCAGAGCCTAAGACAATATCTCAATGTATCTTTTGGAATGTAGATGGATTGCCAGACCACAGGCCAGTAGAAAGTATATTCGCCAAACGGCTCGACGCCTGCCCTAAACGTTTGCAACGAATGAGGTTAAATTTAATGAAGTTTGAACTCAGGGTTAGTTATATATCTGGTAAGACGAACCTCGTAGCCCATGCATTGAGTAGACACCACCTGATGACTAAGTTTGAACCCGATGACGTGTGGAGAGTGGACCTCGAACAAATAGATCACAGCTCAACTAGTCATATCTATCACCCACTGGTGCAACATGTCGAAACCTCAGCAGCAAATAGAGCACCAGTGCAAATGCTTATCAAGGCGATTCAGGACGGTTGGCCTGCGCAAAAGAAAAATATACCTGTTAAAATCTTACAAAGGTGCTGTCTACCGAGTCGTTTCTCCACAGAGTCTGAGACCAGAGTTTCTCCACCGGACGCATAAATCATATCTAGGATTAGATGCGATGTGCCGTAGAGCCAAAAACACAGTGTTCTGGCCAAAGATAAGAACGACATGAAAAGCTACGTAACTCGCTGTCCTGTCTTCCAGTCATTTCACATCAAACAACGAGCTGAGCCGCTAATGAACAAGCCGATTCCACAGAGACCGTGGCAGGACGCATTTGTTTGGCAGGGGTTACAGTACAGATCTGGTTACAGTGGATAGCTACAGTGATTACTTCGAGCTGGACGAGCTGAACGAGATGAACAAAGACACCACTACCGCTCAGATCATCAAGAAAAAAAATTTGTCGCCACAAACGACCGGTGTGAGATACGCACCGACGCTGATAACGACGCTGGCCCACGAATTCCAACTATGTTGTGCAGAGTGCCAAACAAAACACGTGAGGAGTTTGCTCCATTACCGCCAGGCCAACGGTAAGGCCGAAAGCGCCGTCAAAATAGCAAAACGAAGAGTAAACAAGACGCGGCTAAACAACGAGAATCTGTACATGGCGTTACTGGAGTGGTGGTCAATAAAACAATCTGATGGACCATCGTCGGCAGAGAATCCGTTCGGATGCCTGCCCGCCGGTTGCCAACTACCAACGAGTGAGAAACAGTTGGTCTCTGCCAATCACCGTCAAGTCACCCAAATCCGTTTGAAACCGACAACGGACTGCACAGAGAGCGTACAACTAATAAACCAAGCAACTAACACTAATAAATCAATAATAAGTTCTCGCACCAACAAATTAATAATAATCGATTACATTTCCAAGAGTAAAAGAAGGGAGATCTTAGGGTGCATCAGACTTAATGAACGCACTAGACTTGGTGCGGTTGCAAAACGTACCACACTTAGCGGGGCATCCGAGCTAAGCACGCCCACGCGTTTCAAATAAAGTTCAACAGTCAGGTTTATATCAACCACGGCTTCGTTAACACTACTATTTCATACTAGCACTTTTTTATTTGACAAAGTTTGGCCATCGACATTAATGTCAACTTCTGTTTTAGCTTTGGCATTAAGAAAACTGGTAAATAAAGTTACGGTATTTGTCGATTATTTGCAGATTGTGTTTATTTTGTACTCAAGTGGAAGCATGAATACCATATATATATATATATATATATATATATATAAAGACCAAATTTGTCACACGGACTGATAAATCATGGGGACACGTGAATGTAAGCATTGTTATAGACTAAACGGGTGCATTCGCTTACCACTGCCTGCCACTAAAACAATCAATACTGTTCGCACATTCAAATATACAGGATGTATACAAAAGTTTTTATCATCGTAGTAAGAAATTGTAGAGCTCGTTAAAGCAAATATTTTTTCCAATGAAACATGGTCTCTGAGATTTCTTGTTTCGGGATGAGAGTTAAATTACTACAATTTGTGACACTAGTGTTTTTGCCGACATAAAAGCATATTGAGTGCTGTTGCGAGACAACCAGTTCTCCTATACAGAAACTAAGCACACCGTCGTGTTTCTGTGTCACAAATTGTAGTAATTTAACTCTCATTCCGAAACAAGGCTTCTCAAAGACCATGCTCCATTGGAAAACATATTTGCTTTAACGAGCTCTACAATTCCTCACTACGATAATAAAACTTTTGTATACACCCTGTATATTCGTTTCCTTGTTTCCAGCCTCATTCCGACAAATCCAACACGGATTCGTTAAGATGGAGCCGATATTTGTACAACTGACTCACTCAGAGTGGGACAAAAATCACTGTCACGCTTCAACTTAATTTGCTTTAACGATACTCGTGTCTTAAGACAAAGTGCACTGAGTGGGAGTATTTTACAACTTTGTGACGCAACGCTTGGTTAGAGCTTTTAAGCAATGCGCTGTCATAGCATCGGCGCAATTAAGTCTAGGGCCAACTTCAACGATTTTTAGCCGATACTATAGCCTTAAACTCCTCTGTAGCCCTCTAGGGCCCGGTATGAGACAGCTTGAATCTCCCGGTGCAACTTTTGATGTAAAGCATGCTATTCCGGCGCAAAGTGCAGGTTTCTCCAATCAATTTATACTTGCGATTGCCCGCGTTGTGAAGTTGTTTACCGCAGTATTCGGGGTCTCTACAGATTCACTTTAATCTGTGCGGCAAGGTACTTGTAATTTTGGAAGCCAGAGCATAAAGCTACGGCGTCTGATCCTAGACAAGACACTACCTACGTTCCTGCCCTCGTACTGTGGCCTGTTGTTGGGAACAGAACTGCTCCATGTCGTATTCGTTTACCCTGAAGAGCTACTGTGTTAGAGTCACGGCTGGCTCGACACCTGTCGAATTGGTCCGAGAGTCGGGTAAATTACCACAAAGCCTTTTTCGTTGATTTTATATAAGGTGTCTAATTTTTATTTTTAGTTAAGTATGGGTTATTGACAACCACGGCTGTAGTATCTGGTCTCTATCGTAACAAAGGCCTAACATAAGCGTTTCTTGCTAAAAGCCAAGTGTGCTATTTAAAAACGTATTTGCCAAGAAGCGACATGACTTTAAGTGATTCCAAAGCGCGAGGTTAGCACGCCTTGGCAGCCGCAGCCACATCGTCTGGAATTTTCAAGTAGTTTTATTTAACTCCACTGTACATAAATTAGAAAACTTCTACAAGTTGTAGAAGAAGAAACAAAAAAAATATTTACACAGTATTTCCTAAGCCAGACTAAAAACAACGATGAACATCCTTTAAGTGCGATAGACGAGCGATAGACTCATGAAAACATGGTTGCTTGCAATACGTAATTAAAATTTGTAATAAGTAATAAAATAATGCATATAAAAAAATAATAATAATAACTTCATTATGATGATGATGAAGATCATCTTCATCATCATCATCAAAAACGGGACTCATTATGTTAGTTAAGTGCACGTTTTGATCAATCTTCAGATGCACTGTATCGTCCGTAATAACAGCTAAAATGTTGCCAGAAAAAAAATATTGTGAATGTTGACCCTCTTATAAAAAAATATTCCAACAGCCGTTGCTGCTCAAGACACAAGTATTGCACATTCAATATATTCTATTTAACACAAACAATTGCCGTGCTTTGCTCCTAAGTTTGTCGTACAAGTGGTTTAGGACGATGAGTAATGAACGTTGTATACATATTATTAAAAGCAATATGATTTAGGTAAAAGACATGCCCAGCACATTTGCATTCATTGGGATGTCTCTATACACATGCTACCTCTAGAATAAAAGACGACGCAATTGGCTAATAGATAACAACTCCCGCGACTTTATTTGCCAAAAAATATTGTTTTCTTGAACAACACGGTTTTTTGGGTTTCCCCCGTTTTCTTCGTTTTCGATTTGCAAAGCGATTTTGTTACGTAAGGCATGGCCAGGGCCACCTGCAGCACGCAGAGGACGAGAGAGCAAAGCAGAGCGATGTAGAGGAACTTCATCTTGGCGAGTCTGTTGGGCTAACAGCGTCTTCTTCAGCGGGAGCAACTCGTTCGCCGGGCTGCAAGCAGTGCGTGCGCGACAAGCGATGCAAGCCTCACAAGCTGAAGTTCGTTTGGAGTGTCACCGAGATCCCACTGAAAGTTAAGGATGTCCGAAGACTGCTGAATCGTCGCGTTCAAGCTTGCTCATCCAGAGATGACTTTGATTGCGGACGTCCTCGACCATTTATAGTGCCTCAGTCTCAGCAGGGGTCCTGCAGAAATACCCTTTCCATGCACGAGCTCGCCCATCTCTCTGCGGGATGGGGGAGATGGAGAGGGCGATGTACTTAGAATTGAGTCCCAGACTGCGGCCCATAGAATGCTGGCTAAACCCATCCGATGCAACCCGTTGGGCCCAGCAATCTCTAACCGTCACATGCTGCGATCCTTCATGATTTCTAGTGTTTTGCGACGGTAAATCCCTGACGCGTGTTTGTACTAGTTAGGAAAAGTGTATTGTGCTACAGATTAAAATGCCGACAACTATACTGACAGCTTTATATGTTATCTATCTGCACGGAGCGATTTGTATATTGACTACTGCAAAATACCATTGGTCGGAGTTGTTAATTGTCCTCACCTTTTCTGGACCAGCCTAAAATACGGTACATATTATTGCGGAGAGTTTTGACTCTAGTCAACTACGCTTCTAAACAAGAATTCGCCTCAAGGATAGTTTAGCTATACTAGTCGATGCCAAAAACCGTCGTCTTAGTAATGATGTGGAGAAATAAACCTACTTCGACAGAAGCTCCAACAAACCTACTGTCATCCTGCGTCTGTACGAAAATCGTCAACCATAGTTTACCTTGGAAAAATAAAAAGGGTTCTTCGATTGGATGAATATCGCATGATAATGAAAATAGATTTCAGGTGCTCCTTTTTACCAAAGTTGCTTCTCGCGGTCATATCGACCACAATTTTATCATTATTTTCCTTTAAAGATTTTGTATGCCGCTATTCTCGGAAATCCAAGTATTTTCTTAAGTTCCTCTAAAAGTTTCTGTCGGCAAATGTACGAGGCGGCTCTAAGTTGAGGTACGCGAATCGTGCTTCAATTCGCTCGTGATCTAAGCATGATGAAGCTCGATGACAGCATAAGGTACCGTTGGTAAACATTTAATAGAAAAGATGACCAACCAATGAAACATGCCCTTTCGAAATCAATCAATTAGGTTTTATTGACGTGCACAACAAGTTGGCGATCTGCCAGCTTTCGTTTAAAATATACACAGTTTGTAAGCAATAAAGTAGCAACATTGAGTCTAATTGCCACAATCACAATCAACTTTAAAACAATATAACTAACGCTTATAAGTTACAGACCTATATAATAATATGAGTTTAAAACATTTCACTACAAGCTTCCTTGTTCTTCAGCTGCACGAAAATATGTCGTTTAAAAACAACGGTCCGGACCGCATTTTGAAGCGCCAATGGTAGCTCGTTCTAAATGAGGGCCCTGACCTTATTTGACTGTCCCATTTTATATGCTCGTGTAGCACAATGCCAAGGCATTTTGCGTCTGGGCTGAGAGGGCTAGCAGAGTCGCCCACACTATCGATATTACCAGTGTTGATGCCCGTTGTTGGGTAGGGAAGAAGATAAGTTTTCGTCGAGTTAACGACAAAACCAAATCTGTGAAATAAAGATATAGGCTTCTTGATAAAAGTTTCAACGTACTGGAGATTATGCGTATTATTGGATAATTGGGAAGGTAAAACACGGAACAAAAAAGCGGTGTCGTCTGCATAGACGATTAGGCGGCAATCTACGTATCTCTCGATGCCCCGCGTGTAGGTGATGAAGATAAAGTGTCCAAGAACCAATTCTTAGCGCGTGCCAGCGGACACAATTCCCATCGCAGACCTTAAAACTCCCACAGCCACTTATTGCCTCTGTCCACTACAATTTAAGCCAAGATGTTACTCCTGGTGCGCAACCCAGTTGATGGTGCATCTTAGATATGTAGAGTGGTCGAGGCAGTCAAACGGCTACGTCAAGAAATGCATCAAGTCACACACACACACATCCATTCTTTTCAGCTTTAATGATATCCCACCACATACATCCCAATGTCAGCTCAGATGATCGTGCCTCCTTAAAACCGGATTAATTTTTAGAGATGAAATTTAAATTGTTTAGATTACTTTCCAGCTGTTGTTTAGCAAGCTTTTTAAATGCATTTGGGATGAAAGACACTAATGATATCGGGCGATAGTTACCAGGTGGGTCGCGGCGTCACCACAGATGTATTGAGACGTTCTAGAAACACGCCGGTTTTAACTGAAATACTGAATCTGACAGCAAGGGGAGCCGCTAAGATGTCAACCTATTTAGGGCAGAATTTACCAGGTACGTTTCCAGACACCCACGGACTTGACGCATAGTTCTACGGGCCGTCTCAACTTGAACTACAAATATGCTTAACTTTATGTTGTACCAGTCTTATCTGATTAAATGTGTACGCATTTCAGTCTGAGTCTCTAGAGAGAGCTAGTGACCTCAAACTCTTTGAGCGCATGCAGCAAAATCGCAATTCAAGTTATTTAAACAATATATAAAAACGTAGCAAAAAAGAGCCTTGCGCGTAAAATTGGGATACCCACCATGAGTTCATGCGTTATAAATACCTAGAGATATCGATTTTGCCTTACCCTCTGCAAATAGAGATGTCTGTCGTAATTGAGATCAAACAAATCTTAATGGAACTTCATCCCAACCTGCTCAATATTTTCCATTCGACATCAATCATGAGCACGAGGAGATCATACATACAACTTCTCATCTTGTCTGCAGCTTCATGTCCCCAATCTCTTTTTTCAATATCAAATCTCGGTGCCACATATTGGAACAAGCTCCCCCAGATGTGCGCGCAACCTCTTCTTTGACAATGTTCAAACAAAATTTGACGCGGTCGGGTATTACCAAGACACTTAGTTTCACTCAAAGAAGCTGAATGCAATCTAAAGCAATTGGCACTTTTTTCATATTGAAAGACACAAGCGCTGTTTTAAGTAAAAGCACCTGCGGGCTCGTAAATGTCGTTCACGCAACCAGTACTTTCCGTGCCCTTTAGCTCCCGCCCTCTAGTCTGAGTCTATCTGCCAGCCAACTTGTGGGTCTGATTATCATGGCTTCCATTTTCCTGTATTGATCTCGAGGCCGACATCCGTTACATAACAAGCGCCTGGTGGAGGTGGAACCTGCTGCCGCTGTAGAGTACTATATTGTCCGCGTACAAGATAATATTTATGGCCGGATGTCGGTTCAGTATGCGTCTCGGTAAATCTGCTATAAGCAACGCAGATAACTGCCCCACTCAAAGCCGGTTGTCTATTCTTATAGATGGGTGCTCTGCTATCCCTTCGTTTAAAATATTTGATTGGCTTGCAGTATATCCATTACGAGTTGTAGACAATGATCTGGAACCTATGTCTCATGGTTAAGTATAGGAGCCGGAATCGCTTTGCTTGTGTGACTGTTTCGTGCTTTTCGGTGAGGATTTCAGAAGAAAGTATGTCTTACCCCAAACGATTGCATTTAAACAACATTTAGCCGACTGGGAGCTGAAGACATTAACATATTATTCTACATTTCTACGCAATGACAACGGGAGAAATGAATTACGAAAATCCACATATGATCATTGGATTTGCATTGCACGATAGTCCTTACAGAAATAATTTCACCAAGTTGCCGCACGCAATCGCCGGAATGTATTCGTAGTAGTTCTGCGATCGGTAATGTTTACCGCCTTTAATGTCTTCCAAAGCATTGAACAAACGGCTATGCATGTGCACTGTAAATAAACCACAATAAATCAACGACTATATCTATAGTTTTATTAATCATGATTTGGTTTACACTTATATATATATATATATATATATATATATATATATATATATATATATATATATATATATATATATATATATCGTTGTACAAATACTTCTCCCAGAGTCTAAAAATCACAATCTGAAATTATTGAACAAAGCTCGCAATTTTATTTTTCCAGATTTCCAGAGTCAATGCCATAACAAAAGTTGACATTGATGCTGATGGCCAAACGATATCGAATTCAACAGTGCTATTATGAAACAGTTAAACTATTTCTTGTTGAATGAATTATGCAGACGTCAACGTCATGCCTTCCTGCAATCCAATTTGCAACGACATCTTGTCTTTCCATACACTTTGTAGGAATTAGCTCCCGTACTCAATATCGAAACGGGTGTGATCCAAAACATATTTCTAAACCTAACAATGTTGGTCGGCGAATAAAGGTCGGAGAGCGACGAAGAGCCTACTTGGCCTGGCTGTTCATCTCAGCCAAGAAAAAGCTTCCTTCTAGGCAACAGCCTCGCTGGAACCATTTGACGCAACAACAGCTTCGCCGGAACCGCGCCTTTAAGCAGCAGTGGTCTCCTACCAAGTCTCGCTCTAAGCAACTTAGTTTTGACGAGAGCGCCTGTTAGAAATGGCGCACCTAGCGCCACCTGCAGCATGCAAAGGACGACAAGAAGGAGCAGAGCCAAGGTAAGAAGCTTCATCTTGGCACCTCTGTTGCGGTAATGGTGTCTTCGACCACGTGAGGAGCTCGTTTTCTAGGCAACAAGCAGTACGTGCACGTCAAACGATGCAGACGTCACATGCGATTCGTGAATTGTTGAAGTTCGTTGAGAGCGTCGTAATGATGCTTGATAGCTAGCGTTGTTGACTATTTATAGTCGCTCCAACTCAGTGCCCTTTCTCTATACACAAGCCCTCTCTTCTCTCGAAGGCATTGCCTGCAAGTATCATCATCATTTTCATCGGGGCAGATTACTTAGTATTGCAGACTTTACTTGCGCTCCCACACTCCGGGTACAGGATTCTGGTTAACTCCAGCCGGTTGAACCTTTTTGGGCTCAGTAACCGCCATCTGCCGAGACGCGACCCTTCATGGTTAGCCACTCCCGGTGTTTGCGGTGAGAGTGTAGGCGCCATCAGTGCCGACTCATGTGAGTCGAGGAAGATCAAGTAACTTCTCACTCACAACACCAATAAGAATAACCGCCAAAATCGAACAACAATGATAGCAGACAACAAAATCAAGAACAACAATGACAATTACTCTAAGAGCTATAGAGCTTTGTACACACTTATGCATACCGGTAATGGTACAGGACTTGTTCTGCAGTATATATATATATATATATATATATATATATATATAGCAATTCACAAGCTATAATGCGATTCATTTAATCAGGAGAGCTCGCTTCGGAAAATAGACTTGCGTAGTTTACGAAGCACTGTTCTTGTTACGCCATTCCGGTGCTCCGGAGGAAAGCACTTGTGCAATGAACATTCGCATCAGCAAGCTTGTCATACCACTAAATGGTTGAATAGAGCTGGCGACTTCGATGGTACGCATATACTTGCAATGCCCAAGCAGCATTATAACCGTTTAATCTAGTTAAAAAAGAAAACAAATATTTGCTCAGGATTCTAACTGAAAGCTAACGGCGTGGCCTGAGCACATAGTTCCCTGGTGTCTACTGTCCTCGATAACGGGTCCGATCCTGCGTGTGCGGATCTGCGCATTGTGTTCGAACATGTCAGGAGTGTTGTAAAAGTGAAGAAGGATTACAGTCCCGATGATATGTTTATTAATGAGCATAACAATTGGTATGCCGTAAGTTCGTAAGGAGGTCCCACATGTTACTTAAAAAGGAAATTAGTGGTATTTTTTAGGGCGGTCGGACTCGCGATGTAGTTATTATATGTTGCAAGCAGCAAAAGCAAAATCATGTTCAGATGTTATTTGTCTGTTTCTGGCGAATTGCGTCTTGACTTGGGTCGGAAGTACAAATCAGATCTATTAGATTTGAAAGCCGCATTCACAAAGTAGGCACATGCTGCAGTTAAACGATGAAAATAAGATGCTTATGTCCTGGTTTTCAGACCTTTACAATTTTAAGAGGTCATGATTCGATGTGACCAACGGCGATCATCATGTGAATGACAGTTATTAAGATGCTTTATGAACTGTTAATGTTTCGTGCATGCCTTATCAAAAAGGAGCACCTTTGTTGGATGCCAAGCTTTAAGAACCAATAACCTCGTAAGCAGTAGGATCTTCCCAAGCAGCCCCAACAGCCTGCTGCAGCTTTGCTTTGAGTAGACTCGCCGTTATTAGGGGCGTTTCAAGCGCCTCCTGGATAGGCAGAGGGTGATAAGGGGAAAGATGTGCAGCAGGCTCGGCTCCTGTTGGTTTGTTGAAGGCTGCTTGCTTGATCTAAGCTGTGTGGTACTTTTGGTTGCTCGGCTTGACGACTGATGGTGACGATGACAGACGAGGGTCTTGGCACAATATTGTCTCTCTGACGCAGCAGGTGTCCCACAGAACTGCCTTCCTAATCTCAGCCCGCCCGCCTCTTCGAGCACCATTACTGCACGAAAACTCACAGCGGGGGGGGGGGTGAAAAATGAAATCACTGTATGAATCGCGAAAACATGTTCATGCTAATTTGATATAACATAGGTCTGCTAATTTGATTAAACACCTGTATTGCAGGCACAGGTGTATATATATATATATGTATATATATATATATATATATATATATATATATATATATATATATATATATACAGGGTGTTGCAGGAATATTTTTAAAGCGATACATTATTTGTAGAGCTCGTTAAAGAAAATGTTTTACTTAAAGCAAACGTCGGTGTGGCGACGTTCACTACCGCGGACGTGTCGCGCCACAGCCGCAACGCGCCGCCACACGGTCATTTTACATGCACTTAATCTGGACATCTCGCCGAAAAATCTGAATTACTCCGCAACCACAGCATTGCCATGTGTTTGGTACCAAAATGATCGTCATTAAAATCATGTGCGTCTGCCTAAATGTGTTAGTTTTGAGCGCTGTAAGTGGTCGTAGGGTAATGATTTTGAGGTATTTGGCGTGAAAGCTGATAGAGAACTTCCTTTTTTGCAAAATTTCTTCTAAGCGACCATGTCGCATCTCTTGACCGGCCTTATATGTTCTTCAGAGGAAGCAGAAATTTCACGAACACGACCGTGTACTTAGTTTCTATTATTTAGTGATATTACTAAAATGCGTGACACTGGTGTTATTGCCCGACATAGGAACACAAAATGTGCAATTGCGAGACACTAGCCTAGATAGAAACTAAACACATGGTTGTGTTCGTAAGTCTTCCTTTATGGAAACTAAGCACATCGTCGTGTCCGTGAGAAAGTTCTGCTTCTTCTGAGAAACGTATAACGCCGGCCAGAAGATGTGAAATCGTGGTTTAGAGGAGCATTCACAAAAATGTAAGTTCTTTTATTAGCTTTCACGCCCAGTACCTCAAATCATAACCATACGACCATTCCCAGCGCTTAAAACTAACACATTCAAGAAAAGTTAATAAAAAACATCGCATTTTGCGAATTTTCTTTTGAACGACCATGTCGCAGCTTCTGGTCAGCGTTATATGTTCTTCAACGAAAGCGGAGTTTTCTCACGAACACGACGGTGTGCTCCTATGTCGGGCAACAACACCAGTGTCACAGATTTTAATAATATCACTCCCACTTAAAAACAAGACTTCTCAGAACCCATGTTCCATTTTTTTAAGATTGCTACGTAAATCTGCTCGTGTACAATTTTTTAGCGTCATGACCGATTTTTAAGCCACTTCGGCATTTACCTTGTCTAAATTGGAAGCCATGAAAACCAACTTAAGTGCGGCCGATCTGGGACTCGAACCCAGACCTCCCGAATGCAAGGCAACGGCTTTTGTAAGTGTTTGCTCTAACGAACTCTACAAATTCTTATATTGCTTACGAAATATCTCTGTTACACCATTAATATATATATATATATATATATATATATATATATATATATATATATAAAAGTTTATTTTTCGTATATTACAATATGCATGTGGGGCACATATTATGGAAGGTTAGCTATGCCAATGGGCCTAGCGGGTGTGCATTGTGACAATCACGTGTCCGCTTCGTCTAGGCTAGGCCGAGACCACTTCAGAAGAGTGCCACGAACGGATGCTGCGTCTCCACGTTGTACGTCAAGATCCAGACGTTGTTTAAAGAAGGACGACGATTTGCTATCACTGGTTGACATATTTAACATAGTGCCGACTTTGTGAATTAGTTGTCTGGTCCGAACACCAGGAGCACCCAAGGTCTCAAACGCGAGAGGCCAGAATTCGTGGGGATACCCAATTGATGTGTATTTTCTTAGCTTGTTGGTCTCCGCAAGATGGGCTGCATAACCAGCTTCGGATGCGCCGCCACCGACCATAGAAGGTGCTAGGGAGTCGGTAACGGTTGCATCCCAAACCAGCATTTTGCCTCGCTCGAAGGGTGTAAGTGTCATCCCATCTGGACGCCTGCCGTCCTCCGCACAGAGGCCCGTAGGTTCAAGGATGCACGGACGACCGCATGACCCAAGGGCTCTGCTGAAGGTATCATTGATAGCGGCATGTCTAGAGCGTCGGCCTGCGCTGATGATACACGACAGGCCGTGGTGTCCCAGTTTGTCGACGGGGTGACCACATTGACACCGATGCGGGCTAACTAGGTCTGTCCCTAGTCGTAGGCCTACCTGCTATGCGAATCGTCTCGTCATGGAGAAGGTATATATATATATATATATCACGAACACGACGGCGTGCTTAGTTTCTGTATAGGAGAACTGGTTGTCTAGCAACAGCACATTGTGTGCTCCTATGTCGGGCAAAAACACCAATGTCACAAATTGTAGAAATTTCACTCCCACTCCGAAGCAAGACTTCTCAGATCCCAAGTTCCATTGGAAAAATATTTGCTTTAATGATCTCTTCAATTCCATGTATCGCCTTAAAAATCTTTCCGTCACACCCTATATATTTATTTTGTTTTCTGCCTGTTGTTTTCAGATTGCAGTCTTTATGGTCTAGTATTTGATTCTCTCACTTCTTCAAATTTGTCAGTAGACTGTTCTCGAAGTTGGTTTTGCCGCCAGACAAGGTTAAGATGGTACTCTGTCTCAATGCAATGGGTCGGCAATGGAAGCGCAATAGGTGACAAGGAAGCAACCCACGACGACAACGATGATGACTGTGACTCAGGAGACACGTACCACATCGAGACGATCGGTAAGGTGCCTAAACGGAAATTGTTCGCAACATTAAATATCGGAGTTGATCAGAATGCCCAGCTGCGCGTTCTCTGAGACACTGGCTCGACATGTGACGTCATGAGTTACAACGATTTTCTCCGACTGAAAGCGGTGTTAGGAAATATGACAATTGACCATAATTATCGCGCTCCCTTGGAAGTGTATGGCAACTCCAAGGCGATTACGATGGGCTCAGTTGAAATTGTCGCATCATCAGCCACCAAACAAAAACAAGTGAAATTCCAGGTGATTGACAAAGTAGTCGAAACTCTCTCTCCGCAAACACATGTGAACCAAGATGCACGCACAGTACAGCAGCCTCTAAGCCTTGGCAGACGCTACCTTGCGTCGCATAAAAGAACTGGAACAACAAAAATGATAGAGAAAATTAATTATCCGACTGAATGGGCATCGGATCTTGTGGCGGTGGACTGCCCTGGCCGAAAACTCAGGCTAGTACTCGACCCACACGGGTTAAATAAAGTCATCCAAAGACCAAGATACCGGATGCCGACACTCAACGATACTTTATACGGCCTAAACAAAACTAAGGTATTTTCGCTGCTCGAGATGGCTTCTATCCGATGGTTTTAAGTCCGGAAAGGCAAAACTACACAACATTCTGGACGCCAATCGGCGATATCGCATTGCCGGGTCCCCCAAAGAATCTCATCAGCACCCGAATAATGTCAGAGACGTCAAGTACAAGCTGTTACCTGTTAAAATCTTACAACGGTGCTGTCTACCGAGTCGTTTCTCCACAGAGTCTGAGACCAGAGTTTCTCCGTCGGATGCATAAATCATATCTAGGATTAGATGCGATGTGCCGTAGAGCTAAAACACAGTGTTCTGGCCAAGGATAAGGACGACATGAAAAGCTACGTAACTCGCTGTGCTGCCTTCCAGTCATTTCACATCAAACAACGAGCTAAGCCGCTAATGAACAAGCCGATTCCACAGAGACCGTGGCAGGACGCATTTGTTTGGCAGGGGTTACAGTACAGATCTGGTTACAGTGGATAGCTACAGTGATTACTTCGAGCTGGACGAGCTGAACAAAGACACCACTACCGCTCAGATCATCAAGAAAAAAAATTTGTCGCCACAAACGACCGGTGTGAGATACGCACCGACGCGGATGACGACGCTGGCTCGAGAATTCCAACTACGTTGTGCAGAGTGCCAAACAAAACACGTGACGAGTTTGCTCCATTACCGCCAGGCCAACGGTAAGGCCGAAAGCGCCGTCAATATAGCAAAACGAAGAGTAAACAAGACGCGGCTAAACAACGAAAATCTGTACATGGCGTTACTGGAGTGGTGGACCATCGTAGGCAGAGAATCCGTTCGGGTACCTGCCCGCCGGTTGCCAACTACCAACGAGTGAGAAACAGTTGGTCTCTGCCAATCACCGTCAAGTCACCCAAATCCATTTGAAACCGACAACGGGCTGCACAGAGAGCGTACAACTAATAAACCAAGCAACTAACACTAATAAATCAATAATAAGTTCTCGCACCAACAAATTAATAATAATCGATTACATTTCCAAGAGTAAAAGAAGGGAGATGTTAGGGTGCATCAGACTTAATGAACGCACTAGACTTGGTGCGGTTGCAAAACGTACCACACTTAGCGGGGCATTCGAGCTAAGCACGCCCACGCGTTTCAAATAAAGTTCAACAGTCAGGTTTATATCAACCACGGCTTCGTTAACACTACTATTTCATACTAGCACTTTTTTATTTGACAAAGTTTGGCCATCGACATTAATGTCAACTTCTGTTTTAGCTTTGGCATTAAGAAAACTGGTAAATAAAGTTACGGTATTTGTCGATTATTTGCAGATTGTGTTTATTTTGAACTCAAGTGGAAGCATGAATATATATATATATATATATATATATATAAAGACCAAATTTGTCACACGGACTGATAAATCAGGGGGACACGTGAATATAAGCATTGTTATAGACAAAGCGGGTGCATTCGCTTACCACTGCCTGCCACTAAAACAATCAATACTGTTCGCACATTCAAATATACAGGATGTATACAAAAGTTTTTATCATCGTAGTAAAAAGTTGTAGAGCTCGGTAAAGCAAATCTTTTTTTCCATATGAGAGTGAAATTACTACAATTTGCGACACTAGTGTTTTTGCCGACATAGGAGCATATTGAGTGCTGTTGCGAGACAACCAGTCCTCCTAACAGAAACTAAGCACACCGTCGTGTTTCTGTGTCACAAATTGTAGGTTTTTAACTCTCATATGGAATGTTATCTCCGAAACAAGGCTTCTCAAAGACCATGTTCCATTGGAAAACATATTTGCTTTAACGAGCTTTACAATTCCTTACTACGATAACAAAAACGTTTGTATACACCCTGTTTATTCGTTTCCTTGGTTCCAGCCTGACTCCGACGAATCCAACACGGATTAGTTAAGATGGAGTCGATATTTGTACAACTGACTCACTCAGAGTGGGACAAAAATCACTGTCACGCTTCAACTTAATTTGCTTTAACGATACTCGTGTCTTAAGACAAAGTGCACTGAGTGGGAGTATTTTACAACTTTGTCACGCAACGCTTGGTTAGAGCTTCTAAGCAATGCGCTGTCATAGCATCGGCGCAATTAAGTCTAGGGCCAACTTCAACGATTTTTGGCCGATACTATAGCCTTAAACTCCTCTGTAGCCCTTTAGGGCGCGGTATGAGACAGCTTAAAGCTCCCGGCGCAACTTTTGATGTAAAGCATGCTATTCCGGCGCAAAGTGCAGGTTTCTCCAATCAATTTATACTTGCGATTGCCAGTGAAGTTGTTTACCGCAGTATTTGGGGTCTCTACAGATTCACTTTAATTTGTGCGGCAAGGTACTTGTAATTTTGGAAGGCAGAGCATGGAGCTACGGCGTCTGATCCTAGACAAGACACCACCTACGTTCCGGCCCTCGTACTGTGGCCTGTTGTTGGGAACAGAACTGCTCCATGTCGTATTCGTTTACCCTGAAGAACTACTGTGTTAGAGTCACGGCTGGTCCGACATCTGTCGAATTGGTCCGAGAGTCGGGTAAATTACCACAAAGCCTTTTTCGTTGATTTTATGTAAGGTTTCTAATTTTTATTTTTAGTTAAGTATGGGTTATTGACAACCACGGCTGTAGTATCTGGTCTCCATCGTAACAAAGCCCTAACATAAGCGTTTCTTGCTAAAAGCCAAGTGTGTTATTTAAAAATCTATTAGCCAAGAAGCGACATGACTTTAAGTGATTCCAAAGCGCGAGGTTAGTACGCCTTGGCAGCCGCAGTCACATCGTCTGGAATTTTCAAGTAGTTTTATTTAACTCCACTGTACATAAATTAGAAAACTTCTACAAGTTGTAGAAGAAGAAACAAAAAAATATTTATACAGTATTTCCTAAACCAGACTAAAAACAACGATGAACATCCTTTATATGCGATAGACTCATGAAAACATGGTTGCTTGCAATACGTAATTAAAATTTGTAATAAGTAATAATAATAATAATAATATACAGAGGTAACGCTGCCTGTATAATCGGGTCAATGTTTTGAGAGGAAGAGACTGCTACCGAGATATTTAATTATATATTAATACATGTTCAGACCTCACAATTGTACGATCAACAATAATAATAATAATAATAATAATAATAATAATAATAATAATAATAATTATTATTATTATTATTATTATTATGCTTCACGGCGTATATTTAACTTACTGTATCTGAATGAGAGAGGGCGTAATCTCTTTAAACATGAGCAGACGTGACTTGGGTACACAGGCAACTATTGTACGTCGTCAGCTGTGATTTATAAAATCTGCATACTCCACAGATAAGTGGTGAATATATTTGGTTTATTTTCTAACATCATTGCTGCAATTGGCTCCAAAGATAAGGTATGCGCCTTGATGGTTAGCAAGTCGTTTTTAGAATCGACTTAAAGGCTATTAGGCCCACTGTGCGGTTGAACCTGTAAATTAGTCGCAAAAGGAATCGGCTAGACGAACATGTTCCCGACAACTTGACAAAAATTTGTCGAAGCGTCTACGCGTTATGGGCACACTACCTATTGCTACTATGACTCCTATCTTTGATGAAGTGTAATTTCAAGTATTTCCAAGGTTAGCTATGTTAAGCGCCAAATAAACATGCTGCAAGCGAATCTTATTATTATTATTATTACATGTTAAACAATGGTACAGTTGTGAGGTCTGAACGTATTATTGCAAAGTTTTTTTAATAGTTAGTTCACTCCATGGCGCCTAAAATTGATGCCGCTTTCCCTCTAAGACCCTCTCTTCGGTCGCTTGTGAATTCCTGAATTCGCTTACCTAAATCTTTGAGAAATGCTTCGGTTCCCTTGCTGATTGGTCCTAGTGTCTCCAAGGCGATAGGCACAAAAATATATATTGTTTCCAGTCCAGCATATTTAACCTGTTTTCTGGCGTCCGCGTGCTTTGTTACCCACCCGGCTCAACGGAGTTGTGGTGTAAATAGGAAGCCGCGGTTGTGCACGAAACCGTTGCATCCCAAGCTAGGGACTTCTCATGTGACCATAATGCAATGGTCACCCCATCAGGTCTTTCTTCGCCAGCGGACACTAAACCTCTCGGTTCAAGTGTAGGTGGTATACAGGCTTTCCTAAGGGACCTTATGACCACACCGTTTAGTTCAGCATGTCTGGACGATCTACTGGCGCTCTTCGGGCAACTCAGTGGGTGTAGGCCACTAGAATCTACCATCTCCCCACACAGTTTGCACTGAAACGGCTCGCAGCCGCTAGCGCCGATTCTAAGTGCTGACATCATGCGGAAAGAGTTGGGATCCAGCATGGTGCCGAGCTGAGGCGAGTGTAAGGCTTTAAGCCAACCCCGACTGAAGTTATCTTGTGCCGCTAAAAATACGGCGCGGTCTCTCCGGGAAACAAGCTCGTCTAAGATTTCTCTGCTCTTTTTTTTGCTTTTGAGCTGATCTAGGTTATATTGGCTAGGATATTCTTCTAAAGGGCCGGTTCTAGCATGGTTCTAATAGTGTCCCGTGCTTTACTGGTTATTATTATTATTATTATTATTATTATTATTATTATTATTATTATTATTATTATTATTATTATTATTATCAAAAACGGGACTCATTATGTTAGCTAAATGCATGTTTTGATCAATCTTCAAATTCACTGTGTCGTCCGTAATAACAGCTAAAATGTTGCCAGAAAAAAAATATTAGTGAATGTTGACCCTCTTATAAAGAAAATTTTCAACAGCCGTTGCTGCTTAAGACATAAGTATTGCACATTCAATATATTCTATTTAACACAAGCAATTGCCGTGCTTTGCTCCTGAGTTTGTCGTACAAGTGGTTTACGACGTTGAGTAATGAATGTTGGACACGTTTTAGACGTGACAAATTTCAATGTATATATACATATTATTAAAAGCAATATGATTTAGGCAAAAGACATGCCCAGCACATTTGCATTCATTGGGATGTGTCTATACACGTGCTTCCTCTAGAATAAAAGAACGACGCAATTTGCTAATAAATAACAACTCTCGCGACTTTATTTGCCAAAAAATATTGTTTTCTTGAGCACCACGTTTTTTTGGGTTTCCCCCGTTTTCTTCGTTTTCGTTTTGTAGAGAGATTTTGTCACGTAAGGCATAGCCAGGGCCACCTGCAGCACGCAGAAGACGACAGAGAAAAGCAGAGCAATGTAGAGGAACTTCATCTTGGCGAATCTGTTGGGCTAACGGCGTCTTCTTCAGCGGGAGCAACTCGTTCGCCGGGCTGCAAGCAGTGCGTGCGCGTCAAGCGATGCAAGCCTCACAAGCTGAAGTTCGTTGGGAGTGTCACCGAGATCCCACTGAAAAACTGAGAAGCAGTGCAGCTCGTAGTAACAACACGATCGAAAGTTAAGGATGTCCGAAGACTGCTGAATCGTCGCGTTCAAGCTTGCTCATCCAGAGATGACTTTGATTGCGGACGTCCTCGACCATTTATAGTGCCTCAGACTCAGCAGGGGTCCTGCAGAAATACCCTTTCAAAGCACGAGCTCGCCCATCTCTCTGCGGGGTGGGGGAGATGGAGAGGGCGATGTACTTAGAATTGAGTCCCAGACTGCGGCCCATAGAATGCTGGCTAAACCCAGACGATGCAACCCGTTGGGCCCAGCAATCTCTAACCGTCACATGCTGCGATCCTTCATGATTTTCTAGTGCTTTGCGACGGTAAATCCCTGACGTGTGTTTGTACTAGTTAGGAAAAGTGTATTGTGCTACAGATTGAAATGCCGAAAACTATATTGAGAGCTTTGTATGTTATCTATCTTCACGGAGCGATTTTTATATCGACTGCCGCAAAATACCATTTGTCGGGGTTGTTAGTTGTCCTCAACTTTTCTGGACCAGCTCTCTCTAGTCAACTCTAGTCAACTACGCTTCTAAACAAGAATTCGCCTCAAGAATAATTTAGCTATACTAGTCGATGCCGAAAACCGTCGTCTTAGCAATGATGTGGAGAAATTAAACCTACTTCGACAGAAGCTCTAACAAACCTACTGTCATTCTACGTCTGTACGAAAATCGTCAACCATAGTTTAATATCACTCTCACTTAAAAACAAAATTTCTCAGAACCTATGTTCCATTTTTTTAAGGTTGTTACGTAAAGCTGCTCGTGTACAATTTTTTAGCGTCATGACCGATTTTTAAGCCACTCCGGCATTTACCTTGTCTCGAACCCAGACCTCCCGAATGCAAGGCAACGGCTTTTGTTCCTAAGCTCGGTAAGTGTTTGCTCTAACGAGCTCTACAAATCCTTATATCGCTTTCGAAATATCTCTGTTACACCATTATATATATATATATATATATATATATATATATATATATATATATATATATATATATATATATATATATATATATCACGAACACGACGGTGTGCTTAGTTTCTGTATAGGAGAACTGGTTGTCTCGCAACAGCACATTGTGTGCTCCTATGTCGGGCAAAAACATCAGTGTCACAAATTGTAGTAATTTCACTCCCACTCCGAAGCAAGACTTCTCAGATCCCAAGTTCCATTGGAAAAAATATTTGCTTAACCGAGCTCTACAATTCAATGTATCGCTTTAAAATCTTTTCGTCTCACCCTATATATATATATATATATATATATATATATATATATATATATATATATATATTTAATTATTTGTTTTCATTATGGCGCCAACTGCCCGGACGCGTTTTCTGAGTGCTCTCTTAATTGTGTACTTCCTGGCAAAATACCAAAGCAAAACTAGTGCTGTTTTCGACCAAGAGGACTCTCAGGACACAGTGAATGTAGTGACTGTCTACCTCAACGTACCTCGCCGCAGCTTCTCCAAAGCCCACACACTCCGAGCCACAGCACTTGTGATCATCCTGTTACAAGGAGGAGATATCGAGGCAAATCCTAGTCCTCCGTGCGTCACTTGTGGAGGACAGTTTCAACAAGTCAGCGGTAGAACTGTTTGCGAAAGCTGTGACAAGCATGTTCACACATATTGTAGCTATCATATCCCTGACAAGGCAACAACGTACTGCAAGTCTTGTTTTTGGATCGAGGTTTCGACTATAGTCTCGAAGTCAATAACTGTCAAGTCATCTTGCAATTGTACTTCGGAACTACAGACGCTTAAAAAGCGTATTGACGAACTATCCAAAGCGACCAAATCGAACGGCAACGTCAGCACACAACAACAACTGGCAACCGGTCGACCGCAGCCTCAAACGTCCCAACATATGATCGCCCCCCGCCAACGTGGGTTGCACGTACAAACACCACACACACCGCGACGTCTCGGCTTTTGCGATGACGTGCATAAGAAGAACCTGCATGGACGCACACCAACGAAGATAGAAAAACGTGACGACGGGTGGCGTACACAAGGAAGGAGAGATCGTAAAACCAAAGCCACCACCACCGACACGAACAAGATGACACATCTGAAGGCAGTCAAAGACGACGACGTACCTGAGCGACCACGGCAAAGAGCACTGTTTGTAAGCCTGTATTGATCTTACACACAATGAGTCGGATATTCAGAATTATGTAACTAGAATCGTTGGTACTAGCTTGGGCGTAAAAGTTACAACGCTTGCAGGGCTGTATGGCCGGAAGGCACACGGTTTAAGCCGTTCCGAGGCCAATTAAAACCATACAGGGTATTTGGGGCACCGCAACCACCGTCTTTAGGACTAGGTAATAAACGACCCCGAATTGAACAATCTGATACAATGCTGGTCGAGGGTAGCCCGCAAAATTGACTAAAACTCGAACGCGACAACAACAAACTTGTTCCAAACAGGACTAAATGTTCAGAGCCTAAGACAATATCTCAATGTATCCTTTGGAATGTAGAAGGATTGCATTCAATATTAGAAAGTTGTGGGGAAAATGAGTTTGCGCAATACGACATAATGTTTCTCACTGGAACGTTTGTAACAGACACAGCAGCCATTGTGCTACGCAAACATAAGATCTACCATGGTGAAGCTATAAAGGCCCCCAATAGAGGACGACCAAAATGGGGGGTCTCGGTCGCTGTGCGCTCGATCGAGTGGTCTAGATTACTTAGATCCACGGCTAGGCTACTTGTTGTTGAAATAAGGGACTTTTATTTAATATGTATATATAGCCCACCTGACCGCAAAGGCCAGATATTTTACTTGATATTGGAGAGTCACTGATGCTTTGTACAGACAATTGTAAACACACTATCATAGCAGGAGACCTGAATTGTAACCTCGCTAAAGATGACTCAAGAGCGGCAGTTTTTATAGAGGGAGTGAGGGAAATGGGCTTGCAAATAGAAGGTAATTATTCCGATGCTACGTATATAGCATGGAATGGAAAAAGTGCTGTAGACCTAATTATGAGTACCTCTAGTGAACCGGGAGCCTATATAAAGGACCATAAAACGATAATTTCAGCGGAGCGGAAGCACTGTAAGGTTACCTTCAGTCTTACTCATACGAGTAGAACTGGCGGTGACAAACGAAATCCCCTCGGTCGCAAGATAAGTCTCAGAAAGCTAGAACAAGTCTTACATCTACTCCCAAATGCGGCCGAAGTAGACACAGACTTTTACGAGCGCTCACTTCGGTGGGCCATTCAAGCTGCAGCAATACATAAGAGCAACACTACGACAAACCAGAGACACAAACCATGGTTTGACCACGAATGCAAAACCATCAAAGGTCGCATATGTTGCCACAACGATTGGAGCTTATCGGGGTTGGCAAACCTAGCTGAGCTGAAGAAAAAATATAAACGAATGATTATGAGAAAAAGATATGAATACGAGACTGCGCAACGCATACATCAGGTACGAGACAGCATCCAGAGACCATAGATCCTCTTACCGAAGAGACCTGTCATAGCAAACCCGCTAATAAATGACAAAACTTCTCTGAGAGCGTAAAAGGTTTACTTTAACGAGCTCTACATCATTCTCAAAATAATTTACTGACACCCTATATATATATATATATTCAGTAGTATTTAGCCACCGTGTAGACTACTTGTGAGGGACGTGTCTTTTTAACGCCTTCGGTTTACAAGAGGCCGAACTCGATATCATTTCCTATTGAGTGAGTAATTCAGTTACTTTTGCGCCCGATCGCCTCATCGAGTGTACGGTCAGCTGGCCGACGTCCAGCTGTGGTGACAATGGTTTTCCCCAGACTCGGCTCTCTGCAATCGAGAGGACGACCTCGTCGAGGGCTACTTACCTCACTCAAATGGATGTTCAGACGTCGCTCGCGCTCGTCTCGTCTCGTGCCCTCTAACCTGCTCGTGCTTGAGTGCGGAGGCGGTGCGGGCTGAAGCGGTCGCTGGACCTATTGGTTAGAGCTTTCTTCTTTATTTGCGTTTCTAATTAGTAGTCCGAGCCGGAGACGCGTTCATTGCGTGTCTCCGACTACTTGACCCGACTACACACGGGGCCGATCCTTGCGACGATCCACGCGAGGCACACGGGCACACGGCAGCCGTGCGTTTCGTGGACGCCGCAGCCAGCCGGGGCGGCCTGGGACAACTCGTCGACAGCTCCCGAGCTGGGACGAGACACGCACGCAGGCCAGCAGACAGACGGAATGGACGAAACGACATACAGACAGACAGACGCTGCTCTGACTTATCGGCTCCCCTGCTCCCCTGCTCCCCTCGTGTCGTAGTGCAATGATGCAGTGTGCGCACAGAACACCCCACCGCCACCCCCCGTACCCGTCCCACGATTTCGTAGGCCGCTCGTCGTCGTCGTCGTCGTCGTAGTAACTAGCGTATTGTCACACAGAAGAGAGGATGGCGGTGGACCGACGCCCGACCACCACCATTTCGCTGTCGGGAACAACCTGGCGACAACGCACGTGGGCTGTTGGGACCGTCGCTTATCGGTCATGGGCAGCTCTGTAAACATTCGTCGCCGTCGTCGTCCTGGTCGTCCTGGTCGCGGTGAGCCGCCGCGGCGACTCGACGTCCTGCAAGCGCGGCGGTGGCAGCTACTGCTGCTGCTGTCACAGCCGCTATCGTGCCCGTTTCATTGGGCTACCCCAAAGACCATCGCTTTCCGTTGTTTTCCGCTCGTGTTTGCACAGCGAACTTTAGCGAGCGTAGACGGAGGTAGAGCGGGGTAGCGGATAGCGAGTGACCGGGGGCTACGTGCCAATTGGCCACAGGCCAACTAGTCGGCTCCGTCCACACCATCATGCTCGTTGTTGTTGTTGTTGTGTTGTTGTTGTTATTGTTGTTGTTATTCTAGTTGTTGTTGCTGTTGTTGTTCCTCTAGTTGTTGACGTTGTCGTCTCGCCGTGGCGGTCTACCTAACGGTCTACCTCGACGATATTAAACGCGGTCGACTACATATGGCAAAGGCCAACGAGGTAACAGCCCACCAAACGAGCTTCTACCCATCGGGTGAATGTAATCAAAGTAAAGATCAGTGGTGACACGCGGGCCTCGTGATCAAGTTTCGTACCACTGCCCCGGGCATGACAAAGCACGGCACCGCATCACCACGTGTGTGTGTGTGAGTGTCACCCCTCCAAAACCTAAGCGATAGGCAGACACAAACCGTCTTATCAGCGACGCAGATAGAGGTTGATTTTTGTTTATTCTATACATATTTTTGACTTTGTAACTTTCACCTAAACCTTTGAAAATCCTTCAAAATGTCATTTCTAAAGGGCTTGACATGTCGACACATTGTACTTTCCCAACAATCCTAAATCCCAATGGCAGCACGGTCGAGCCGCAGCGGTATGGTTTATTATCTAGTTTTAGCGGTTTTTCCATATGGTTTATTATCTAGTTTTAGCGGTTTTTACATATGGGTTATTATCTAGTTTTAGCGGTTTTTACATATGGTTTATTATCTAGTTTTAGCGGTTTTTCCATATGGTTTATTGTCTAGTTTTAGCGGTTTTTCCATTAGATTAGTTATCTAGTTTAAGCGGTTTTCCATAGTTTGAGCGTATTATCTAGTTTTAGCGTTAAGGCTAGTCCATATATGTCCACTCCATAATGTCCACTCCATAATGTCCACTGACTATGTAGATGTGTAAGAGCTAGGAACCGGAGAACCCGCCAAACTTCATGTCTTTTACTACTCATCGTGATTCGTATTGTTAATCGGGGCCCATTGGGCACACATTAGGATGCTTCTCGATCGTGTGTGGTCAGGCACGTTAAGTTTGATGATTCGACCACTTGAGAAAACGAACGTGCCGGTAGAAAGGCTATCTGATGGTTAAGCTGCATCACCGCGGCCGCTGATTGTAATAGACGTGAATAGTAAGGGAAGCTGATTATTGTAGGCGGGTATATTAGTATAGATGTATTGTATACTAGTACTGCATTCCACTATTAGTACCGCACTCGTACTTATAATTAGTCAAGGAATGAACATCACAGGGCCTGAGGTTTCACTGATGTTCTGTTTAGATGTTAACGATAATAGTAAACGTATCATTATCCTTTAAAATCACTCGGTTGCAGATAAAACTTGCATCCTTGGCATCTTTCCGATATGCGTCGTGTCGGGATCAAACTCACGACTCATGGCATAGGAGCCGCAGGGTCAGCGTCTCCACCACATCGTTCTGCCAACGCAAGGGAAAGCAGACTTCATAAGTAGTCCGAAAATCTGAACCATGACACACAGCGGCAGACACCGTCCCAAGCAACGGAGCAGTCCTGGGATGAAACGCCTTAAATTAGGAAATCTATCGTGCATCATGCGTTGGTACGCACACTAAACGTAGGCCTACTTCTAGAGTCGACATGCTGGCAAGATGGAATGGTTTAGGTTCTGCAACGTTAACGTCATGGATGCGGCTGGGATCGACATATCACCAACAAGGTCTTTGGAGTTACTAAAAGTCGGTTTTAAATAACGATATGCTTCATTCAAAAAAATCAGTTCCTGGTCGTAATAGTGAAAAATGCATAACACAATACGAGTGTTTTTTCGTTCTCAAAATCCTCAAATGTTTCAAGTTAGCTGTATATTTGCAGTGCAAAAATTCCATAACGCGTAGTCAATTATATTTAGGTTTGCAGTATCTACTAACAGAATGCCTTTACGGATACAAATGCACATAATTGTAAATCGATGCGCATTTTTTTTGCGACGTGACAGCATGGTTAAAGGAATAGAATCACACACGACAATAGTATGTCAATCTACGACCTATAAAGTACGCCAGACATTTAAATAAACGAGTACAAGACAAGAAGCTTTCTTATACAACAAACCATTTTTAATATAAAGACGGGTATGCACATTAGTGTATTTTGGATGCTTACATATTTAAAACGTTGTTTGCCGAACAAAATTTGATTTGAATCGTACATAGGCGGACGTAAGCAGTTTTTGTCGCCTTGCTCCTTCATCTTCATAATCTACATACATTTCGTCCTGTTTGGCATTGAAGGAAAGATAACGCGTCGCCTAGTGGTATATGCGTATGGGACAACTCTAGTGTTCCGCACCTCACCTGCTCAGCTCTCAAATGGTCGGGTTAATCTCAAACATGTGGAGACCGGCATCGAGACGGCAATGTCATACTTCAAACAGTTTGGGCATGTCATAAACCCGACCAAGACGAAACTCGTCTGGTTTCACACCCTTCAGCGGGCATCGAGGCTGAAACTGGACTTGAGTAATATGTTCAAATCAAATCAAATCAAATGCACCTTTATTTAGTCAAAGGGGGGACAATATTTACATTTTAGAAACCGTTACCTAGATACATACAATAGTCAGTTTACTTGTGTGGCGACATTTGCACTGTTAGTGCTTTAAGTTCTCATTGCCCTCGCCATCCGCCACGAAAACATGTTATTTACACGATCTGTCTTGGCAATTTGTTTCGACGAGATGGTGTTACCGCTTCTAAGATTGTTCAACCGAATGCTAAAATAATTTGACTTATTTGATGAGTTTATAATACGATTGAACATGCGATAATCCGCTCTGGACTGAAGTTCCCGAATAGGGCTTATCACAATAGAATTTCGGGCAACGTTACACCTTAACGAGACACGACGAAGGAATCTCCTCTGTACACTTTCCATTGCTTCAATGTGTTTATCTAAGTAAGGCCGCCAAACCTCACAGCAATAGAGAAACTTAGGTACAACCAAACTATTATAAAGCCTCATGTAAAAATTGTAATCATTAATTATGAAACAACGAAATATGGTATTAGATATAAGATTAGCTGATCGGATGACTTGTGTAATATGGGTGCTAAAATCCAGTTGCGGTGTCACCGCAACCCCTAGGTCCCTAATACAATTTAAAATAGGGATAGCCTCCCCATGTAGCGTGTAGTTATGGGCTTCTTTTAAACACAATACAGCACATTTCGGCACTGATATAAGCATTTCATTATCCACACACCACTTAGAAACCGCTTCAATCGTACTCTGTAGTACTTGCCTTTCGCTAGCGGTGTTGGAAGGTCCGTATAGTTTCAAATCATCAGCATAAAGCTTATAAGTTATCGACTCAGGAATAACGTTTCTAAGATCTAAAACAAATGTGCAAAATAAAAGTGGCCCGAGGCTTGATCCCTGAGGAACACCTGAGGGACACGTGCCCGACTCACTAAAGCTATTGTTTACGCGAACGCAGAACTCTCTACGGGTAAGATAACTAGCAATCCATGATATAGAGCGAGTATCCAAGTACCTAAGCTTTTGTACAAGTTTTACATGGTTTACTCTATCAAATGCCTTCGAGAAATCAAAATATATACAATCAAAGGCCAGCCTATTGTTTATCATAACAGCCCAATCTTGAGTCATTTCGACGAGTTGAGTTGCCGTGGATTTGCCTTTAGTAAAACCATGTTGATTCTCATCCAACAAGCATTTAGATTTAAAAAAATTAAAAATGTGGTCCACTAGCAGTTTTTCAAAGATGATACATGCGATAGATGATTGAGCTACAGGTCTGTAATTGTCTACATTTGACCTTAGACCCTTCTTATGTACAGGGGTTACGACTGATTGCCGAAAATGTTTTGGCACAATGCCATCCTCATAAGACCTACTGAATATCAAGAAAAGGGGTTCCTTCCTGGCTCTGTTCCTTCAAGTGCGCAGTGCAGCTATCCCTCTCAGTCGAGAAGTGAAATGTCTTGGTATTACGCATCATAAGAACATGAAATGGAATCGTCACGTTCGGTTGAGCGTCAGGGTCTGCTGTGCTGCGTTCATCTGCGGCATCGCTGGCCCGTCTAAGGAAGGTCAAAACCCGCGTTGTTCTGGTCCTTGTGTCGAGACGAAATGTCGCCACGACACGACAAACTCGGATTACTCAAACTCGATCAGCTGGCACGTTTAAATCTAACCGTGCATACCCATAAGTCGGTTAAACGCCAACTACCTCCAGATTGCGAATTCGAATTCCAATTGAGCGCCATCTAGTCATCAGCGATATGAAGGCCAACTTGTGCCTCCCTGATGGCCCTTAGCAGATTGGCGCATGCCGTAATCGCTGAACGATTTTGTCGGAAACCGTGCTACTCAGTATGTGCTAATCAGGGATGGTACTGCTGTACGCCGTATTCGTCGATTTCAAAGCCGCCTTCAACTCAGCGCCCAGAAACATTACTCTGCGAACTCTAGCCAAAGTTGATGTCCCTCCTGCCGTTCTCAATCTGTTGATGGCCATCCTGCAAAGCACCAAAATTAAAATACATGGCGGTGTATCCAAATTGCCTCCTTTTTAAGTTTCCCTTCTTCTTCCACTTCTTAAGTTTCCCTACTTAGGGCTGCTTCTAACGTTGAACGACCATTGTTCTCTGCAACATATCAAGGAAAGATGCAAATGTTTTCTACAACATATAAAGGGAATTTGCAGGCGCTCGTAGCGATTACCACAATTAGAAAGCCGTAGCTCTTGTCCGTCCTAACCGCATTGAGGCTGCTCGATCTAAAGATTGCTCTAATGGCCGCCTACGGTATCGAAATAGTTTGAAACGATCTCACTTCAGCCAGCCTCGAGCATCTAAATAACCTGAAGGCAGCGTACCTCAAGCGAGTCCTGGGCCTCCATCGCTCATCTAACAACCGACTTATCTAGTTCGCCGCGGACACCCCCTATTCGTCGAGAAGCTAAGACGACGTTTTAACCTGCCGATATCTCTCAATTACGTCAACGTTCTCAAAACGTGAGAGTGCAAGTTTGCAGAAATCGATGCGGATTTGTTTAGCACCGAAGCAATGCAAAACCAGACATGCAAAGAGCCGAGCCGATGTCGCCACCGCCATGTGGTGACTAGGTTCGCCGTGCATGGTTGTAAGCTAGAAGCCTTGCGGTAGATACCATGCTGCCCTCTGTACCCTTGTCCCGTATCTAACCAGTCTATACAACCAGGCTCGCGTCATAGCTTCATAGCTTTTACATATCGATTATTTTATATGTCCAAATGTGTGTATGTATACATACGCATTTATTTTAACTATACTATTTCTACACAACACGTGTGATAATAAGCTTGACACAAATGATACGAAGGCCAACTAAGCGTTCCCTAATTCAAGTTGACCTTCACGCAGCACTCTATATTCTGCCAAAGGTACGAAACCAGCTACCGCATAACCTCCAAAATATGCAACGGTCAGCGTTTTCAAAAGACGCTTGATCATTGCGCTAAATGCAGAAAACGATTTTTATTAGTTTTTGAGTCTGTGAATCGTTGACATCGGACAATGTGGAATTACTCAATGATATGGGAATACAGCAAAACAAACTTTATGTAATGTATGTGTGTTTGTATATCATATTGTGGTTACACTTAACACATACAGGTACTAAAACGGTAGGTTTTTAAAATGAAATATGACCTTGGCATACATTGTGACAGATTGCCTGTAAAAGAGCATGTCAATAAAGCGATTGATAATAATAAATTATGCCCAGATTAGAACGCATGCGGTGACCGAAGTTGACGTGTGACCGAAGATCGGTTTTATCATTTAATCAAGCTACGAGAGTCGGCTCACAATGTTGTTCTTTAGAAATGAAATATAGTTTAGCAATATCCGAAGCTTTGGGCCTAATAGCCCTAACAATCTCTTGCCTACTAAAATAGTGTTATTACGTTGCAGACTTTTAGTGGTGGTATATTAAATAAAACAATTCTATCAGTACTATGGACTATTGAAATCCATGATTTTAAATGTTACTTTCTCACATACTACTCTAGTTTACAATATACTACTTTGGAAATCATTTAAACGAATTACTTGCTGCAAAAAAGCAATGCGTATACGTCTCATGTCGATCTGTCTTCTATCGAAAATAGTTTACTTTCAATTTAAACAATATTGCTCACGTGATATAACTAATCTGGTGAACTTCTCACCCTATTAGCTAGGTTATTGGTACAACGCCGACAACAACAACAACAACACCACCACAACACTAATTTGCTGTTGTTCGTTCCATGTCACTATTATGTGTTGTCGTCGTCGTCGGATATAGTCACTGCTATCTACGATGAGCGAGATAGTATACCTCAAAGACCGTAGACCGGCAAAACAAGCCTGCTGCCAGCCATGCTGGCTAGTTATTGTTTATAATGCTGTCTTTCGCTTTAGCACTGTTGCTGCTTGCTAATTCATATGCTGTTCATATTATTGTTAGGTCTGTTATTGTTGCTCTGCCTACTGCTCCTGCCGCCGCCGCCACCGCCGCAGCAGCGTTGCGGCAGCGATGTGAAGGCAAGACGACAAAAACGAGGGTGCCAGTGCTCGCAGCAGCAGCGGCGGCGGCGTTGTTGTTATTCGATCGTCCGATCGCCGTGTCGAGGGCGTCGATCGCCACCGCTAGAGCGAGGACGGGCATGGAGGGTAAACGTGGAGGGCCCAGCGTGGAGGACTACGTCACAACGAGAGAGTTTGACCTGACGGCGAAGACAACGGGCGAAGACGACGAAAAACAACAACAGCAACAACAACAACAACAACAACAACAAGGAAGACGTCGACGACTAGACGTCCCACTGGCTCGTTTCGATCAAACGAATGAGAGCCGCCACGGTGACATTTCTTCCAACCCAGCGAACTGACCGTCCGACCGTCTCCATGGCCCCGCACAGCTTCCCACCAGCGCCTTTCTTGGCTGACCGGGCCAAGACACGGGAAGAGTGATGCGAGAGTCTGCGTGAGAGACAGAAAAAGAAGGGAAAGAAATAGAGAGAGAGAGAGGGGGAGAAAAAAAAATTGAGAGATCAACAGTGGCAGAGAACGGCAAAGATAGGCCATCCGAAACGCTTCGACTGCCGGATCGTGCGCCCGGAGTAGCCGTCTAGCTTGTTGTTGGACAGCGGAGAGCCTACAAGGACCGCGAAACGCCGACGACAACGAACGACGTTGTCAGAAACGACGACGGCAACCGACGCCAGGAATGACGGTGGCCTGCGGACTGCGCGAGATGGCAATGAGGGCTAGCCGACGTCAATTACCCGAATGTCATGTCTCTCATGTCGCAGCAGCGGGGGGGGGGGGGGTAAAAGGAGTGGAACGAAATGAGGCGGGGACGCGCCGGGGGTTGCGTATAGTAGCCCGAGATATGGTGAAATGGGTCGGAGAAGGGTAACAATGTGGGAAAGAAAAGTCATAGAGTAGGGCGAAGCAGGCCCCAGACTTGGGCGCAGGGCAGAGTCGGGGCTCTGGGTGGGTGAGGGGGGGGCGTTCAGGGCTCGTAGGGAAGGCGTGATGGCTTGGCCTCCTTTGTTTGACAAGCAGTTCCGCCCTTCTCGCAGAAGCATCAGCAGCAGTAAGAGCCGCGTAGTCACGTAAGGGAGTGGACAAGACCACCATGACTGCCCTGTCTGCTCTGCTGCCTCGACAGTCGACAACGTCATCATCATCATCGTCATCACCACCACCACCACCACCATAAGCATCATCGCGGTAGGCGCTCGCTCACCACGTAGATTGGTGGCAGGCATTTTTTTTGGGGGGCAGAAACGGGAAAGACGACAACGGAGGACGGCGGTAGCGAACGAGAAGGAAAGACTTTCTTGTCGTAGCCCGTAGGAGATGATAGTCGGGCAATGCCAGGACAGGACGGGACATAGAGACACAGCGAGGAATAGAGTGACGAATATAAGAGAGCAGAATCGAGAGAGAGAGACAGAGAAATAGCGAAGCGCATAGAAGGGAAAAGAATAAGAGACGACAAGTGTCGGCAGGCTTTGCAACAGCCTCATAGCCCGCGTGTTGTCGCTATCATCTTTCTTCGTGGTAATGGGATCGTGTTGGGCTCTAAGGGTCGTCTTTGATGGGGTCAGTGAGTGGGTGACACTTCGTATGAGAAATACCCGCCCGCATTCTCGTTACTTTCAAGATATTATATCATCTGTTCGCATCAACCACGCACAGACACATACAGACACATACAGACATACAGATACACATGCGTCTTGTAGTGTCATTCTACCTAGTATAAACTACTACTTCTATTAGGCTGACATAGATAGTGATGTCCCGTTTTGGCCCGTGATGGACTAATTTAAGGGGACGGCGGTGGCACGGTGGCCTTTCGCCATCAGCTAGCTCAGAAGGTCGATGTCCGCCATCAGCTAGCCCAGAAGGTCGATGTGCGTGGTGGTTGACTTGCCGGAACGTCGCGTCGGATACATCTACTTTTCTATGCATCTTTATGCTGTCTACGGTGAATTTAGATCATAGCCTCTGTATGTCACGCTCCTGGTTCATGCATCTTGACTTTCAATTGGCAGGTACAAAATGACTGAATGACAAACGTACTTTATTATATACAGGGATAGAGAAGAGGCATTATCCGTGGCATCTGCCGTATCTAAAAGTACTACTCAGGACGTTTTGAGTGCTCTAAAT
>QVRM01000786.1:0-74291 GCA_003439945.1 Dermanyssus gallinae
ACCAGTTTGTTTTTAGAACCGGCTCGTTCTTAGAACCAGCTCGTTCTTACACTAGCTTGTTCTTAGAACTAGCTCGTTCTTAGAACCAGCTCGCTCTTAGAACTAGCTTGTTCTTAGAACCAGCTCGTTTTTAGAACCAGCTCGCTCTTAGAACTAGCTTTTTCTTAAAACCGGCTCGCTCTTAAAACCGGCTCGTTCTTAGAACCGGCTCGTTCTTAAAACCGGCTCGTTCTTAGAACTAGTTCGTTTTTAAAACCAGCTTTTTCTTAGAACCGGCTCGTTTTTTAAACCAGCTTGTTCTTAGAACCGGCTTGTTCTAAGAACCGACATGCCCTTATAACCGGCTCGTTCTTAGAGCAACCTCGTTATTAGAACCGGCTCGTTCTCAGAACCAGCTCGTTCTTAGAACTACCTCGCTCTTAGAACCAGCTTGTTCTTAGAACCGGCTTGTTGTTAGAACCGGCTTGACCATAGAACCAGCTTTTTCTTAGAACCGGCTCGTTGTTAGAACCGGCTCGTTCTTAGAACCAGCTAGCTCTTAGAACTAGCTTGTTCATAGAACCCGGCTCGTTCTTGGAACCCGGCTCGTTCTTAGAACCAGATTGTTCTTAGAACCAGCTCGTTCTTACACTAGCTCGTTCTTGCAGCAGCTCGTTCTTACACCAGCTTGTTCTTACACTAGCTCGTTCTTGCAGCAGCTCGTTCTTACACCAGCTTGTTCTTAGAACCGGCTCGTTCTTACACCAGCTTGTTCTTAGAACCGGCTCGTTCTCACAACCAGCTTTTTCTTAGAACTGGCTCGTTCTTAGAACCGGCTCGTTCTTACAACCAGCTTGTTCTTAGAACCGGTTTGTTCTTAGAACCGGCATGTTCTTATAACCGGCTCATTCTTAGAACCGACTCGTTTTTAGAACTGGCATGTCCTTATAACCGGCTCGTTCTTAGAACAATCTTGTTATTAGGACCGGCTTTTTCTCAGAACCAGCTCGTTCTCAGAACCATCTCGCTCTTAGAACCAGCTTGTTCTTAGAACCGGCTTGTTCTTAGAACCAGCTTTTCCTTAGAACCGGCTCGTTGTTACAACCGGCTCATTCTTAGAGCCGGCTCGTTCTTAGAACCAGCTCGTTCTTAGAACTAGCTCGTTCTCAAAACCAGCTGGCTCTTATAATTAGCTTGTTTTTAGAACCCGGCTCGTTCTTAGAACTAGCTTTTTTTACACCTGCTTGTTCTTAGAACTAGCTCGTTCTTACAACTAGCTTTTTCTTAGAACTGGCTCGTTCTTAGAACCGGCTCGTCCTTAGAACCGGCTCGTTCTTAGAACCGGCTCGTTCTTAGAACCAGCTTTTTTTTAGAACCGGCTCGTTCTTAGAACCGGCTCGTTCTTAGAACCAGCTCGTTTTTAGAGCCAGTTCGTTTTTAGAACCGGCTCGTTCTTAGAACCAGCTTGTTCTTAAAACCGGCTTGTTGTAAGAACCGGCTTGTTCGTACAGTCAGCTTTTTTTAGAACTGACTCGTTCTTAGAACCGGCTCGTTCTTAGAATCAGCTCGTTTTTAGAATCAGCTCGTTCTTAGAACCAGCTTGTCTTTAGAACCAGCTCGTCTTTAGAACCAGCTCGTCTTTAGAACCAGCTTGTTCTTAGAACCGGTTTGTTCTTAGAATCGGTTCGTTTTTTGAACCGGCTCGTTCTTAGAGCCAACTCGTTCTTAGAACCAGCTTGTTCTTAAAACCGGCTCGTTCTTAGAACCGGGTCGCTCTTAAAACCGGCTGGTTCTTAAAGCCAGCTTGTTCTACGAACCGGCTCCTCCTTAGAACCAGCTTGTTCTTAGAACCGGCTTGTTCGAAGAACCGGCATGTCTTTATAACCGGCTCGTTCTTAGAATAAGCTCGTTATTAGAACCGGCTCGTTCTCAGAATCAGCTCGTTCTTAGAGCCATCTCACTCTTAGAACCGGCTTGTTGTTAGAACCTGCTCGTTCTTACACCCAGCTTTTTCTTAGAACCGTCTCGTTGTGAGAACCGGCTCGTTCTTAGAACCAGCTCGTTCTTAAAACCAGCTGGCTCTTAGAATTAGCTTGTTCTTAGAACCCAGCTTGTTCTTAGAACCAGCTCGTTATTACACCAGCTTGTTCTTAGAACCGGCTCGTTCTTACAACCAGCTTTTTCTTAGAACTGGCTCGTTCTTAGAACCGGCTTGTTCTTAGAACCAGCTTTTCTTTAGAACCGGCTTGTTCTTAACCCGGCTCGTTCTTAGACCCAGCTCGTTCGTACACCAGCTTGTTCTTAGAACCGGCTCTTTCTCAGAACCAGCTCGTTCTCAGAACCATCTCGCTCTTAGAACCAGCTTGTTCTTAGAACCGACTTGTTGTTAGAACCGGCTTGTTCGTATAGCCAGCTTTTTCTTAGAACTGGCTCGTTCTTAGAATCAGCTCGATTTTAGAATCAGCTCGTTCTTAGAACCAGCTCGTCTTTAGAACCAGCTCATCTTTAGAACCAGCTCGTCTTTAGAACCAGCTCGTCTTTAGAACCAACTTGTTCTTAGAACCGGTTTGTTCTTAGAACCGGTTCGTTCTTTGGACCGGCTCGTTCTTAGAACCAGCTTGTTCTTAAAACGGGCTCGTTCTTAGAACCGGGTCGTTCTTAGAACCGGGTCGCTCTTAAAACCGGCTCGTTCTTAAAGCTAGCTTGTTCTAAGAACCGGCTCCTTCTTAGAACCAGCTTGTTCTTAGAACCGGCTTGTTCGAAGAACCGGCATGTCTTTATTGATGTTTGTTTATTCACCATTATTGGTAGATTCTCACAATATTTACGAGCTATTTCGCTCAAGTACGTCAATTACAGCAGCTGTTAATGAGCTGGTGTTCAGTTCTATACATTTCATAACGTGATATCGGTCGATTTCAATTTCACCACAATAATTACAAACACAAAACACGGGAAAAATGTTCCCTTTAGGCAGAGGTATTGGTGGTATCCGTGCCAAGTTATTTTGCAAATTATTGCTCTGTTCTGTTGCAGATCTTTTTTCCATCTGTTGCTAAGAAAAGCGGGTCCATCTGTAAAATTGTTGATTACAAAGTTCCAGTTTTGCCGTTCTCTGTGTTCCTTGTATGCCTTCATAACCGGCTCGTTCTTAGAATAAGCTCGTTATTAGAACCGGCTCGTTCTCAGAACCAGCTCATTCTTAGAGCCATCTCGCTCTTAGAACCAGCTTGTTCTTAGAACCGGCTTGTTGTTAGAACCTGCTCGTTCTTAGAACCAGCTTTTTCTTAGAACCGTCTCGTTGTGAGAACCGGCTCGTTCTTAGAACCAGCTCGTTCTTAAAACCAGCTGGCTCTTAGAATTAGCTTGTTCTTAGAATTCAGCTTGTTCTTAGAACCGCTTGTTCTTAGAACCAGCTCGTTCTTAGAACCAGCTCGTTCTTACACCAGCTTGTTCTTAGAACCGGCTCGTTCTTACAACCAGCTTTTTCTTAGAACTGGCTCGTTCTTACAACCGGCTCGATCTTAGAACCGGCTCTTTCTTAGAACCGGCTCGTTCTTAGAACCAGCCTTTTTTTTAGAACCGGCTTGTTTTTAACCCGGCTCGATCTCAGAACCGGCTCTTTCTTAGAACCGGCTCGTTCTTAGAACCAGCCTTTTTTTTAGAACCGGCTTGTTTTTAACCCGGCTTAGACCCAGCTCGTTCTTACACTAGCTTGTTCTTAGAACCGGCTCGTTCTTACAACCAGCTTTTTTTAAAACTGGCTCGATCTTAGAACCGGCTTGTTCTTAGAACCAGCTTTTTCTTAGAACCGGCTCGTTCTTAGAACCAGCTTGTTGTTAGAATCAGCTCGTTCTTAGAACCAGCTCGTCTTTACAACCAGCTTGTTCCTAGAACCGACTCGTTCTCAGAACCAGCTCGTTCTCAGAAGCAGCTCGTTCTTAGAACTAACTTGTTCTTAGAACCGGCTCGCTCTCAGAACTGGCTCGTTCTTAAAACCGGCTCGTTCTCAGAAGCAGCTCGTTCTTAGAACTAACTTGTTCTTAAAACCGGCTCGTACTTAGAACCGGCTCGTACTTAGAACCGGCTCGTTCTTAGAACCGGCTCGTTCTTAGAACCGGCTTGTTCTTAGACCCAGTTTTTTCTCAGAACCGACTTTTTCCTAGAACCGGCTCTTTCTTACACTAACTTGCTCTTAAAACTGGCTCGTTCTTAGAACTGGCTTGTTCTTATAACCGGCTCGTTCTTAGAACCAGCTCGCCTTCAGAACCAGCTTGTCTTTAGAACCAGCTTGTTCTTAGAACCGGTTCGTTCTTAGAACCGGTTCGTTCTTTGAACCGGCTCGTTCTTAGAGCCGACTCGTTCTTAGAACCAGCTTGTTCTTAAAACCGGCTCGTTCTTAGAACCGGGTCGTTCTTAGAACCGGGTCGCTCTTAAAACCGGCTCGTTCTTAAAGCCGGCTCCTTCTTAGAACCAGCTTGTTCTTAGAACCGACTTGTTCGAAGAACCGGCATGTATTTATAACCGGCTCGTTCTTAGCATAAGCTCGTTATTAGAACCGGCTCGTTCTCAGAACCAGCTCGTTCTTCGAGCCATCTCGCCCTTAGAACCAGCTTGTTCTTAGAACCGGCTTGTTGTTAGAACCTGCTCGTTTTTATAACCAGCTTTTTCTTAGAACCGTCTCGTTGTAAGAACCGGCTCGTTCTTAGAACCGGCTCGTTCTTAGAACCGGCTTGTTCTTAGATCCAGTTTTTTCTTAGAACCGGCTTTTTCCTAGAACCGGCTCTTTCTCACACTAACTTGCTCTTAAAACTGGCTCGTTCTTAGAACTGGCTTGTTCTTAGAACCAGCTTTTTCTTAGAACCGGCTCTTTTTAGAACGAGCCCGTTTTTAGAATTAGCTCGTTCTTAGAACGAGCTTGTCTTTAGAACAAGCTTGTACTTAAAACCGGGTCGTTCTTAGAACCAGCTCGTACTTAGAAACGACTCGTTCTTAGAACCAGCTTTTTTTTAGAATCGTTTTTTTCCTAGAACCGGCTCGTTCTTAAAACCGGCTCGTTCATAGAACCGGCTCGTTTTTAACACTGGCTCGTTTTTAGAACCGGCTCTTTCTTAGATTTAGCTCGTTCTTAACACCAGCTCGTTTTCAGAACCGGCTCTTTCTTAGAACCAGCTCGTTCTTACACCAGCTTGTTCTTAGAATCGGCTCGTTGCTAAAGCCGGCTCGTTCTTTAAACCAGCTTGTTCTTAGAACAGACTCGTCCTTACAACCGGCTTGTCCTTAGAACCGGCTTGTTCCTAGAACCGACTTGTTGTTAGAACCACCTCGCTCTTAGAACCAGCTTGTTCTTAGAACCGGCTTGTTGTTAGAACCGGCTTGTTCATAGAACCAGCTTTTTCTTAGAACCGGCTCGTTGTTAGAACCAGCTCGTTCTTAAAACCAGCTGGCTCTTAGAATTAGCTTGTTCTTAGAACCCGGCTCGTTCTTGGAACCCAGCTCGTTCTTGGAACCCGGCTCGTTCTTAGAACCGGCTCGTTCTTACAACCAGCTTTTTCTTAGAACTGGCTGGTTCTTAGAACCGGCTTGTTCTTATAACCAGCTTGTTCTTAGAACCGGTTTGTTCTTAGAACTGGCTCGTTTTTAGAACCGGCTCGTTCTTAGAACCGGCTTGTTCTTAGATCCAGCCTTTTCTTAGAAACAGCTCGTTCTTACACCAGCTTGTTCTTAGAATCGGCTCGTTGCTAAAGCCGGCTCGTTCTTCGAACCAGCTTGTTCTTAGAACAGACTCGTCCTTACAACCGGCTTGTCCTTAGAACCGGCTTGTTCCTAAAACCGACTTGTTGTTAGAACCACCTCGCTCTTAGAACCAGCTTGTTCTTAGAACCGGCTTGTTGTAAGAACCGGCTTGTTCATAGAACCAGCTTTTTCTTAGAACCGGCTCGTTGTTAGAACCAGCTCGTTCTTAAAACCAGCTGGCTCTTAGAATTAGCTTGTTCTTAGAACCCGGCTCGTTCTTGGAACCCAGCTCGTTCTTGGAACCCGGCTCGTTCTTAGAACCGGCTCGTTCTTACAATCAGCTTTTTCTTAGAACTGGCTGGTTCTTAGAACCGGCTTGTGCTTATAACCAGCTTGTTCTTAGAATCGGCTCGTTGCTAAAGCCGGCTCGTTCTTCAAACCAGCTTGTTCTTAGAACAGACTCGTCCTTACAACCGGCTTGTCCTTAGAACCGGCTTGTTCCTAGAACCGACTTGTTGTTAGAACCACCTCGCTCTTAGAACCAGCTTGTTCTTAGAACCGGCTTGTTGTTAGAACCGGCTTGTTCATAGAACCAGCTTTTTCTTAGAACCGGCTCGTTGTTAGAACCAGCTCGTTCTTAAAACCAGCTGGCTCTTAGAATTAGCTTGTTCTTAGAACCCGGCTCGTTCTTGGAACCTAGCTCGTTCTTGGAACCCGGCTCGTTCTTAGAACCGGCTCGTTCTTACAACCAGCTTTTTCTTAGAACTGGCTGGTTCTTAGAACCGGCTTGTTCTTAGAACCGGTTTGTTCTTAGAACTGGCTCGTTTTTAGAACCGGCTCGTTCTTAGAACCGGCTTGTTCTTAGATCCAGCCTTTTCTTAGAAACAGCTCGTTCTTACACCAGCTTGTTCTTAGAATCGGCTCGTTGCTAAAGCCGGCTCGTTCTTCGAACCAGCTTGTTCTTAGAACAGACTCGTCCTTACAACCGGCTTGTCCTTAGAACCGGCTTGTTCCTAAAACCGACTTGTTGTTAGAACCACCTCGCTCTTAGAACCAGCTTGTTCTTAGAACCGGCTTGTTGTAAGAACCGGCTTGTTCATAGAACCAGCTTTTTCTTAGAACCGGCTCGTTGTTAGAACCAGCTCGTTCTTAAAACCAGCTGGCTCTTAGAATTAGCTTGTTCTTAGAACCCGGCTCGTTCTTGGAACCCAGCTCGTTCTTGGAACCCGGCTCGTTCTTAGAACCGGCTCGTTCTTACAATCAGCTTTTTCTTAGAACTGGCTGGTTCTTAGAACCGGCTTGTGCTTATAACCAGCTTGTTCTTAGAACCGCTTTGTTCTTAGGACTGGCCCGTTTTTAGAACCGGCTCGTTCTTAGAACCGGCTTGTTCTTAGATCCAGCCTTTTCTTAGAACCGGCTCGTTCTTAGAACTGGCTCGTTCTTAGAACCGGCTCGTTCTTAGAACCGGCTCGTTCTTTGAACCAGCTCGTTCTTAGAGCCAGCTCGTTCTTAGAACCGGCTGGTTCTTAGAACCGGCTGGTTCTTAGAACCGGTTCGTTCTTAGAACTGGCTCGTTCTTAGAACCGGCTTGTTCTTAGAACTGGCTTTTTCTTAGAACCGGCTTTTTCTTAGAACCGGCTTTTTCTTAGAACCGGCTCTTTCTTAGAACCAGCTTGTTCTTAGAACCAGCTCGTTCTTACAACCAGCTTTTTCTTAGAACCAGCTTGTTCTTAGAACCAGCTCGTTCTTACAACCAGCTTTTTCTTAGAACTGGCTCGTTCCTAGAACCGGCTCGTTCTTAGAACCAGCTTGTTCTTAGAACCGGCTTGTTCTTAGAACCGGCTTGTTCTTAGAACCGGCATGTCCTTAGAACCGGCATGCCCTTAGAACGGGCTCGTTCTTATAACCGGCTCGTTCTTAGAACAAGCTCGTTATTAGAACCGGCTCGTTCTTAAAACCAGCTCGTTCTTAGAACCATCTCGCTCTTAGAACCAACTTGTTTTTAAAACCGGCTTTTTCTTAGAACCGGCTCGTTGTTAGAACCGGTTCGTTGTTAGAACCGGCTCGTTCTGAGAACCGGCTCGTTTTTAGAACCGGCTCAATCTTAGAACCAGCTTGTTCTTAGAACCAGCTCGTTCTTATAATTGGCTCGTTCTTAGAACCAGCTCGTTCTTAGAATTGGCTCGTTCTTAGAATTGGCTCGTTCTTAGAACCGGCTCGTTCTTAGATCCGCCTCGTTCTTAAAACCGGCTCGTTCTTAGAACCGGCTTTTTCTTAGAACCGGCTTTTTCTAACAACCGGCTCGCTCTTAGAACCGGCTCGTTCTTAGAGCCTGCTTCTTCTTAGAACCGGCCTTTTCTTAGAACCGGCTTTTTTTTAGAACCGGCTCGTTCTTAGAACCAGCTCGTTCTTAACACCAGCTCGTTCTTAAACCAGCTTGCTCCTAGGACCGGCTCGTTGTTAGAACCGGCTCGTCCTTACAACCAGCTTTTTTATAGAACTGGCTCGTTCTTAAAACCGGCTCGTTCTTAGAACCGGTTCGTTCTTAGAACCAGCTTTTTCTTAGAACCAGCTCGTTCTTAGAACCGGCTCGTTCTCAGAACCGGCTCGTTCTTAGAACCAGCTTTTTTCTTAGAACCGGTTTTTTCTTAGAACCGGCTTTTTCTTAGAACCGGCTCTTTCTTAGAACCGGCTTTTTCTTAGAACCGGCTCTTTCTTAGAACCGGCTCTTTCTTAGAACCGGCTTTTTCTTAGAACCGGCTCGTTCTTACACCAGCTCGTTCTTATTCCAGTTTGCTCTTAGAATCGGCTCGTTGGTAGAACCGGCTCGTTCTTACAACCAGCTTTTTCTTCGAACTGGCTTGTTCTTAAAACCAGCGGGCTCTTAGAATTAGCTCGTTCTTTGAACCCGGCTCGTTCTTAGAACCAGCTCGTTCTTAGAACCAGTTTGTTCATAGAACCGGCTCGTTCTTACAACCAGCTTTTTCTTAGAACTAGCTCGTTCTTAGAACCGGCTTGTTCTTAGAACCGGCTTGTTCTTAGAACCGGTTTGTTCTTAGAACCGGCATGTCCTTATAACCGGATCGTTCTTAAAACCAGCTCGTTCTTAAAACCAGCTTTTTCTTAGAACCCGCTCGTTCTTACACCAGCTTGTTCTTAAAACCAGCTCGCTCTTAGAACTAGCTTGTTCTTAGAACCGGCTCGCTCTTAAAACTGGCTCGTCCTTAGAATTGGCTCATTCTTAGAACCAGCTTGTTCTTAGAACCGGCTCGTTCTTAGAACCAGCTTGTTCTAAAAACCGGCAGTCCTTATAACCGGCTCGTTCTTAGAACCAGCTTTTTTCTTAGAACCGGTTTTTTCTTAGAACCGGCTTTTTCTTAGAACCGGCTTTTTCTTAGAACCGGCTCTTTCTTAGAACCGGCTCTTTCTTAGAACCGGCTTTTTCTTAGAACCGGCTCGTTCTTACACCAGCTCGTTCTTATTCCAGTTTGCTCTTAGAATCGGCTCGTTGGTAGAACCGGCTCGTTCTTACAACCAGCTTTTTCTTCGAACTGGCTTGTTCTTAAAACCAGCGGGCTCTTAGAATTAGCTCGTTCTTTGAACCCGGCTCGTTCTTAGAACCAGCTCGTTCTTAGAACCAGTTTGTTCTTAGAACCGGCTCGTTCTTACAACCAGCTTTTTCTTAGAACTAGCTCGTTCTTAGAACCGGCTCGTTCTTAGAACCGGCTTGTTCTTACACCGGTTTGTTCTTAGAACCGGCATGTCCTTATAACCGGATCGTTCTTAAAACCAGCTCGTTCTTAAAACCAGCTTTTTCTTAGAACCCGCTCGTTCTTACACCCGCTTGTTCTTAAAACCAGCTCGCTCTTAGAACTAGCTTGTTCTTAGAACCGGCTCGCTCTTAAAACCGGCTCGTCCTTAGAATTGGCTCATTCTTAGAACCAGCTTGTTCTTAGAACCAGCTCGTTCTTAGAACCAGCTTGTTCTAAAAACCGGCAGTCCTTATCACCGGCTCGTTCTTAAAACCAGCTCGTTGTTAAAACCAGCTTTTTCTTAGAACCCGCTCGTTCTTACACCCGCTTGTTCTTAAAACCAGCTCGCTCTTAGAACTAGCTTGTTCTTAGAACCGGCTCGCTCTTAAAACCGGCTCGTCCTTTGAATTGGCTCATTCTTAGAACCAGCTTGTTCTTAGAACCGGCTCGTTCTTAGAACCAGCTTGTTCTAAAAACCGGCAGTCCTTATCACCGGCTCGTTCTTAGAACAAGCTCATCATTAGAACAGGCTCGTTCTTAGAACAGGCACGTTCTCAACACAGGCTCGTTCATAAAACCGGCTCGTTCTTAGAACCAGCTCGTTCTTACACCAGCTTGTTCTTAGAACCGGCTCGTTCTTAGAACCAGCTTTTTCTTAGAACCGGCTCGTTCTTAAGACCGGCCCGTTCTTAGGACCGGCCCGTTCTTAGAACAGGCCCGTTCTTAGAACAGGCCCGTTCTTAGAACCGGCTCGTTCTTAGAACCGGCTCGTTCTTAGAACCGGCTCATTCTTAAAACCGGCCTGTTTTTAAAACCGGCCCGTTCTTAGAACCAGCTCGCTCTTAGAAGTGGCTCGTTCTTAGAACTGGCTCGTTCTTAAAACAGGCTCGTTCTTAGAACATGCTCGTTCTTAGAACAGGCACGTTCTTAACACAGGCTCGTTTATAAAACCGGCTCGTTCTTAGAACCAGCTTTTTCTTAGAACCGGCTCGTTCTTAGAACCAGCTTTTTCTTAGAACCGGCTCGTTCTTACGACCGGCCCGTTCTTAGGACCGGCCCGTTCTTAGAACAGGCCCGTTCTTAGAACCGGCTCGTTCTTAGAACCGGCTCGTTCTTAAACCCGGCCTGTTTTTAGAACCGGCCCGTTCTTAGAACCAGCTCGCTCTTAGAAGTGGCTCGTTCTTAGAACCGGCTCGTTCTAAAACAGGCTCGTTCTTAGAACAGGCTCGTTCTTAGAACAGGCACGTTCTTAATACAGGCTCGTTCATAAAACCGGCTCATTCTTAGAACCAGCTCGTTCTTACAACCGACTCGCTCTTAGAACCGGCTCGCACTTACAACTAGCTTAATCTTAGAACCGGCTCGCTCCTAAAACCGGCTCGTTCTTAGAACCGGCTCGTTCTTAGAACCAGCTTTTTCTTAGAACCGGCTCGTTCTTAAAACAGGCTCGTTCTTAGAACAGGCTCGTTCTTAGAACAGGCTCGTTCTTAAAACAGGCACGTTCTTAACACAGGCTCGTTCATAAAACCGGCTCGTTCTTAGAACCAGCTCATTCTTACACCAGCTTGTTCTTAGAACCGGCTCGTTCTTAGAACCAGCTTTTTCTTAGAACCGGCTCGTTCTTAGAACCAGCTCGTTCTTAGAACCAGCTCGTTCTTAGAACCAGCTTTTTCTTAGAACCGGCTCGTTCTTAAGACCGGCCCGTTCTTAGGATTGGGCCGTTCTTACAACAGGCCCGTTCTTAGAACCGGCTCGTTCTTAGAACCGGCTCGTTCTTAGAACCGGCTCGTTCTTAAAACCGGCCTGTTTTTAGAACCGGCCCGTTCTTAGAACCAGCTCGCTCTTAGAAGTGGCTCGTTCTTAGAACTGGCTCGTTCTTAAAACAGACTCGTTCTTAGAACAGGCTCGTTCTTAGAACCAGCTTGCTCTTTGAAGTGGCTCGTTCTTAGAACCAGCTCCTTTTTAGAAGCAGCTCCTTCTTAGAGCCAGCTGGGCCTTACACCAGCTTGTTCTTAGAACCGGCTCGTTTTTACACATCACACACATCATATTTATTCACCATAGTTATTGGTAGTAGGGTTGAATTGATACACATGATTCACGAAACTATAACAAAATCTCGTTCACACGCGCCTGTAGTGAATATGAGTCAATTGCCAGGCATGTTAGAACGTGATAGCGACATATGTTGCACTCACCACAAAACTTACACACACATTCATTTATATCATAACAATCACCCTTGAGGCACATATAGTGGTGATAACCGTGCCATGTTACCCTGCACAATAATGACCGGTTACTTTGAAAGGCTCGTTTCCACTTCTCTGAGCAAAAGGCAGGCCCATCTGTATAATTACACATAGCAAAGTTTACATTTCGATCCTCTCTGAATGTTCTGTACATTTCAAGTGTATTTGTACTGATCGGTAACTTGTCTAGCACTATATCTTCTACCAGAGTGCGTTCTCTGCATAGTTCTAATGCCAGGGTAGCTGACGCGTTCTGAGGTAATCCTAGTACACGTTTCGCAAAACGCGCCTTTACACGGTCCAAATTTTTGAGATCATGTAGTGTTAGGTGCGGCGCAATTACTGGAAGACAGTACTGGAGTATTGGGCTAATTTTCATCCTGAATATTTTCATTGCTGTGTCAAGATCTACATCTCGAATGTCTCCGAGTAGCACAATTGCGGCCATGGCCTTTGCTCGCAGTTCCTCGATGTGTCTAGTAAAAGTCAATCGCGGCGTCAGGGTGACGCCGAGATACGAGAAATGGTTGACCAGCTCAATGCAAGTACCGTTGATTTTGACGCGATGGTCGGCATTGGCATATGAGCCGCCGTGGCTGAAGCGAAGGATCTTAGTTTTAGAAATATTAATTGTCAGTCGGTTTTCCGCACACCATTTTGAGGTTTCATTTAAATAGAATCGTACGTGATCCCGGGATTTGGCTAAAATTACGAGGTCGTCCGCGTAAAAGGCATGCGGTGCTTTCATTGTGCGCAATAGGTCTGTTAAGCCAGAGATGTACAGTATAAAAATAAATGGACTTGCAGAGTCGCCCTGCGCTACTCCAGTCTTTTGTGTAACAGGCTCGTCTACATAGTGAGTTCCGTTTTTAATGGTTATAATATTGTGGCTCAGCATGTCTCGGATTAAATTGAATAGTTGGCCCTTAATATTGAACCTCTCTCGAAGAGTTTCAAGAAGGCGGTCCCTAGGCACACTGTCGAACGCGGTTTGGAAGTCGACAAATGCAGCGTACGTCATATTTTTGTTTCTTTGGCGTTCATTTACGTGGTCAATCACAAACTGTACCGCATCTGCTGTTGACTTCCCTGGTAGAAATCCGAACTGTTCACGGGGCAGATCATTGGCCGTGCGTTCATACATCTTCTTTACTGTGAGCGATGTAAGCAGTTTGTATAGAACACTAGTTAAGGCAATTCCTCGATAGTTTTTTGGATCAGTAGGATCCCCTTTCTTTTTGTAAATAGGCTGCATGAGTATTTTTCTCCACTCGTTAGGTATTCTGCCTTGTCGAGTGCATTTGTTAAAAAGCCTAGTCAGATAGGGACCTATAGTTTGCACGTTAGCTTTTAAATGTTCATATACAATAAAATCCGGCCCGGCTGATTTTCCATTTTGTCTCGATATAATTGCACTTATGACTTCATCCTCTGTAAATACAAGAGTTTCGTCTGAGTCATCTTCGGGTGGAAGTATAAAATCGTTTCCTAAAAGGTTTTTAAAATGTCTGATCCACTCGATATCATTTATAATCGGGTTTCCAGGAATCCGGCTAGTTTTTACAACCAGCTTTTTCTTAGAACCGGCTCGTTCTTAGAACCGGCTCGTTTTTAGAGCCGGCTTGTTCTGTAAACCTACTCGTTCTGTGAACCGGCTCGTTCTGTGAACCGGCTCGTTCTGTGAACCGGCTCGTTCTGTGAACCGGCTCGTTCTTAGAACCAGCTCCTTCTTAGCACCAGCTCCTTCTGAGAACCAGCTCGCTCTTAGAACCAGTTTGCTCTTAGAACTAGCTTGTTCTTAGAACCAGCTCGCTCTTAGAACCGATTCGCTCTAAGAACCGGCTCGCTCTTACAACTAGCTTGTTCTTAGAACCGGCTCGCTCCTAGAACCAGCTTTTTCTTAGAACCGGCTCGTTCTTAGAACTGGCTTATTCTTAGAACCGGCTCGTTCTTAAAACCAGCTCGTGCTTACACCAGCTTGTTCTTAAAACCGACTCGTTGTTATAACCGGCTCGTTCTTACAACCAGCTTTTTCTTAGAACTGGCCCGTTCTTAGAACTGGCTTGTTCTTAGAATCAGCTCGTTCTTAAAACCAGTATTTTCTTAGAACCGGCTCGTTCTTACAACCAGCTCGTCTTTAGAACCAACTTGTTCTTAGAACCGGCTTGTTCTTAGAACCGGCTCGATCTTCGAACCGGCTCGTTCTTCACACCGGCTCGTTCTTAGAACCGTCTTGCTCTTAAAATCGGCTCGTTCTTAGAACTGGCTCGTTCTTAGACCTGGCTCGTTCTTAGAACTGGCTCGTTCTTAGAACTGGCTCGTTCTTAAAACCGGCTCGTTCTTACACCGGCTCGTTCTTAGAACCGGCTCGTTCTTACACCGGCTCGTTCTTAAAACCGTCTCGTTCTTAAAATCGGCTCGTTCTTAAAACCGGCTCGTTCTTAGAACCGGCTCGTTCTTAGAACCGGCTCGTTCTTAGAACCGGCTCATTCTTAGAACCGGCTCGTTCTTAGAACCGGCTTGTTCTTAGAACCGGCTCGTTCTTAAAACCGGCTCGTTTTTATAACCGGCTCGTTTTTAGAACCGACTCGTTCTTACTCGTTTTTAGAACCAGCTTTTTCTTAGAACCGGCTCGTTCTTAAAACCGGCTCGTTTTTAGAACCAGTTTTTTCTTAGAACCGGCTCGTTCTTAGAACCGGCTCGTTCTTAAAACAGGCTCGTTCTTAGAACAGGCTCGTTCTTAGAGCAGGCACGTTCTTAGAACAGGCTCGTTCATAAAACCGGCTCGTTCTTACACCAGCTTGTTCTTAGAACCGGCTCGTTCTAAAAACCAGCTTTTTCTTAGAACCGGCTCGTTCTTAGAACCAGCTCGTTCTTAAAACCAGCTTTTTCTTAGAACCGGCCCGTTCTTAGAACCGGCTCGTTTTTAGAACCGGCCTGTTGTTAGAACCGGCCCGTTCTTAGAACCAGCTCGCTCTTAGAAGTGGCTCGTTCTTAAAACCAGCTCGCTCTTAGAAGTGGCTCGTTCTTACAACCGGCTCCTTCTTAGAATCAGCTCCTTCTTAGAGCCAGCTGGGACTTACACCAGCTTGTTCTTAGAACCGGCTCGTTCTCACAACCAGCTTTTTCTAAGAACCGGCTCGTTTTTAGAACCGGCTCGTTCTGTAAACCTGCTCGTTCTGTGAACCGGCTCGTTCTGTGAACCGGCTCGTTCTGTCAACCGGCTCGTTCTGTCAACCGGCTCGTTCTTAGAACCAGTTCCTTCTTAGAACCAGCTCCTTCTTAGAACCAGCTCGCTCTTAGAACCAGTTCGCTCTTAGAACTAGCTTGTTCTTAGAACCGGCTCGCTCTTAGAACCGATTCGCTCTAAGAACCGGCTCGCTCTTAGAACTAGCTTGTTCTTAGAACCGGCTCGCTCCTAGAACCGGCTCTTAGAACCAGCTTTTTCTTAAAACCGGCTCGTTCTTAAAACTGGCTCATTCTTAGAACCGGCTCGTTCTTAGAACCAGCTCGTTCTTAGAACTGGCTCGTTCTTAGAACCGGCTCGTTCTTAGAACCGGCTCGTTCTTAGAACCGGCTCGTTCTTAGAACCGGCTCGTTCTTAGAACCGGCTCGTTCTTAGAACCGGCTCGTTCTTAGAACCGGCTCGTTCTTAGAACCGGCTCGTTCTTAGAACCGGCTTGTTCTTAGAACCTGCTCGTTCTTATAACCGGCTCGTTTTTAGAACCGGGTCGATTATAAAACCAGCTTGCTCTTAGAACCAGCTCGTTCTAAAAACCGGCTCGTTCTTAAAACCGGCTCGTTCTTAAAACCGGCTAGTTCTTAAAAACGGCTCGTTCTTAAAAAACGGCTCGTTCTTAAAACCAGCTTGCTCTTAGAACCAGCTTGTTCTAAAAACCGGCTCGTTCTTAAAACCGGCTCGTTCTTAAAACCGGCTCGTTCTTAAAAACGGCTCGTTCTTAAAACCAGCTTGTTTGTAGAACCGGCTCGTTCTAAGAATCGGCTTGTTTTTATAACAGGCTTGTTCTTAGAACAAGCTCATTATTAGAACCGGCTCGCTCTTAAAACCGGCTTTTTGTTAGAACCGGCTCGTTCTCAGAACTAGCTTGTTCTTAGAACCGGCTTGTTATTAGAACCGGCTCGTTGTTACATCCAGCTTTTCCTTAGAACCAGCTCTTTCTTAGAAGTCGTCTGCTGACAGTCGTCGAGTGCGGTCACGCGCTCCCGTGTGGTTTCGAGACGGATTTCGAGTGAATTTGGTGATCTGGTGATAAGTGTCTGTGCGGTGTCGTGTTACTGGGTGTCTGGAGCTACCACAAACGCGTCCGTTGCCTTTGGCGGTGTCCAGCGCAGTGGTAAGAGTTAGTTCCGATTCCGACCACCAGGGCGGCGCCACGGGTGCAGCCCACCCGGCGAGGTCACCTACGCAGCCCCTTCCGTAGGGAAGGAGACACACCGGATACAATCGCAGAAAGGGCATCTCTTGCCAAATAGACATTGCCATCCCAGCTAAGGTGAGCCGAGCTTTCCATACGGGCCGTAAGAGCCAGCACGAGTTACTACAGTCGTCTGAGCATATCTCCGGTGACGTACTTGGCAGGCCCATCTCAGCAATAGACTGGTGAATAGCCCGGCCGATACCTCAGAGCACGATCGCACTTATATACTCACCTTTCAGCTACAAGACACGGAGAAGGTGTCAACGAGCACATTGGTGAAAGTTAAAAGGAAACCTATGCGGCTATCTTAAAGCGGCTTTTGTGTGAAAAAGCCCCTCCCTATAGGGAGACGGTTTATAACGGAGACACCGGTGTCCTTTGGAACACTCGCATTGAAAGAGGGAATAACTCTATTTTCTAAGACTTACTAAGAAACTTTGATCCGCAATATCTCAGCTTCTGATCACGACACAACAGCGAGCGAGACATCGTTGGACGGAGAACAACAAGCTATTCCCGATCACCTCCTCCCTCTTAGGAGGTGATCGGGCGGAACGATGCCGCCACAACGCTCCCCAACCCCCAAGTCGCTTCGGCAACAGGACCTTCTTGCCCCCACCTCTAGCGCTACGCGCGCCGACCCTTCTCTGACCACCAAAGAAACCTTACCCCGTCTACCTGGCGAAACTCGCAATGTCCCTACACAGCCCGCCCTCGACCCCAACCTTGCCGAAACGAACCATGACCACGCCGGACCCACCAACACCCGCAAACGGCAAGCAGACACTCCACCCCCTCTCAGCCCTCGACTTAGACACCGTGCTTCCGGAGTAGACGAGGAGGCCCGACAAGCCTTTGAAGACGCCTATGATGCTCTTGCTGAGGACTGCGCTAATATTGCGATCCACTGCGAGCCAAGGAACACCCTTAAGGAATTCAAATACCTATCGCAAAAGATACAACTCGACCTCCGCGAGGTGCAATCGGCGGCCGAGACAATCCTGACGGCGTTACGGGAAGCCCGGCTTGGCGCGGACCAACGCCAGTTCAAGATGCAACAGGAGCTGGCGTTGCTTGTAGCCCAACGTGACGAGGCTCTTGATCTCGTTAACGCCGCTAAGGAGGAAAGGGACGCGGCATTAAGCGCGAGGAACAAAAGTGCGGAGGGGGGGCTTCCTCCCCTAGAGTTGTCCGTGGGCGAATGCCCCAAATGCGCGGCAGAAACAAATGCGGCCCATCAGGCACATTTGGACGAACAGATACCTGCGAGTAGCGAAGCTTCCATGGCCGGTTACAGCAACTCAGAGAGTTCCGCTATTACTGGAAGACTTCGTGACTCACAAGGGGATCCGAGGCCTTCTGGTCCGACAGGGAGAAATTCCGAACACAGGATTCTTCCAAAAGCTCCTAGCCGCTTATCCCTCGCTTCAATCCATAACGTCTTCATCTCCCGGCACTGCCGTAGTCCTGGGCGAGGCTGTGGAGACTATCACCGGCTCCGCGCCTACCCCCCAGCAAGGACACCGAGTAGTAGTAGGCATCCTGCCACCAAAACACGAGGATGCCACTACGGATGAAACATCTTTGACTCTGATGCGAGCGGTTATACACCGAATCCTCCTTATGACAGACCAAACTCCGAATGACACCCTGCCCCTCCTCTACGTTCCCCCGGATATGCGCATCATCACGTTCCACCGAATAATAGCAATGCTGGTGGCTCAGTCACCCACTCCTGGGAGACTGGCGCTACACAAAACCCGCACGGCTCAAGCAGGACCCACCGGATCGCCACCAAGTATCCAGCCACGAACACCTCCACCCGCCCCTTACAACCTCAATACTAGTTAAAGTCGGCAATGGCAAAACCTTCGCTGACACGCTGCGGACCGTCAGAGAAAACCTTAACGCAGACATTGCGGCGGACACTATTATTCGCGAAGTGAAGAAGACATCTAGCGGGGACGTAGCAATCCGACTGGGTGAAATCACACCAGGAGCAGGAGAACGGCTGAGTACTAAAATCCGCGACGCGGGACTGGAGGCCTCTGCCAAGCTATTTGACCCTACCCTAGAGGTGGCATTATGGGGTATCAACCCCCTGTCGAGCGAGTCCCAGATAAAGGCCGACCTCACCGCGTACCTAGGAGTGACGGATCACTCCTTGGTCGCAATTACCGAACCCCGTCAAGGTCGAAACGGGCGCTGGTACGCCTTGGCGCGATTACCCGCCCCGTTGGCCCGACGTCTGTCAAAGCTCACGACAGTCAAATTGGCAGGCCGCAACTGTCGTCCAGATCTATGGTACAGGCCTCCAATATGCCACCGCTGCCAGCGCCCTGGCCATCGCGCGGAAGCTTGCGCACTTGAGAAACCCATCGAGGGATCCCTCTGTCTGCGTTGCGGGACCATTGGGCACAAGACAAGAGACTGCACATCGGCGAGCATGAAGTGCATAGCCTGCGATACTGAGGGTCATCGCGCGGATGCGATGTCATGCCCGATGTACAGAGAGCTGGTACTCCGTGAGCGAAAATGCAGGACAGAGGCTGGGCAACAGTCCCACATGCCAACAAAGCGCCCCGAGGCAGAGAGAGTGGAGCTTAGTGGCGGACCGTCTGGGTCAAGGGCCCCCTCCCAACCGGAGGTTGAGCTTGTCGAAAAGGAGGCCACCTCTAGCGACACTCCTCCGGTCGCACCTGCGTCAAGTGAGGCAGAATCAGGAGAGAACAACAGATCAGACTGGACGACGGTCCAGAGACGATCTAAAACTAAGCTATCAAAATAAAGATCCTACAAGTAAACTTAAACCGCTGCCGGGTCGCTCATGACGCTCTTAACGTGTACGTACAGGAGAACCAGATATCCTTATGCCTCATGTCAGAGCCCAATGTTAATATTGCATCAACACGAGCAAACCATTATGCTGATTCCGCAGCAGACACAGCAATATGGTGGACGGGACAGGACCCAAAAGTCTCCGTCTCGGGCAACGGGGCTTGCTCTGGGTGCACATGGATTCACCTAGGCAGCGGCTCATATGTTCTCTCCTGCTATTTCTTACCAAACCGCACACTAGAGGAATTTAACGACTACCTCGCATCACTCAATGATCTCATTACATCTCTCAACCCCCACCAACTACTTCTGACAGGTGACTTTAGCGCAGCACATCCTCTATGGGGCTCCCGCGCTCCCACGTCCCGGGGCCTCCTACTACTGGACTGGCTGGCCAACTCGGATCTCTCAGTAATTAACGATGGGAACATGCCGACATTCGTCCGAGGTCGACAAGAGTCATTCATTGATCTCACACTTACCAACAATGCTTCCCTTTGTCTGATTAACAGATGGAGAGTCGACGCAGACGCCGAAACGCTCAGTGACCACCAATACATAGTCTTCGATTACGACGGGGCACCTAGACAGCCACTCTCGAGCCGAAAAACTTGGCAGATGAGACATCTAGACATCAACAAGCTAAAACTCTACATAGCTGCACAACTCAACATGTATAAAGACTCCCAACCCTCTCCGGAAGACCTAACGCAAATAGTAAAAAAGGCGTGCAGGGCCGCAGGCGGCCCGCCGCGTCGCCGCACTGGTAGACGCTCCCCACAGCTATGGTGGACATCCGAGATAAAGGAGGCCCGCTCAGCATGCATACGTGCCAAGCGCACCCTGACAAGGGCTCGAACCTGGCTTGCGAGAAGACGCCGAAACGGTGAACACGAGCACATACTTCATATAGCCTTGGCCCGGGAGGATACACTACTAGACATATACCGAACAGCAAGAAACACTCTTCGCCAAAAGATCAGGACAGCGAAACGGGAATGTTGGAAAGCTCTGATCGATCTTGTACAACATGACCCCTGGGGAATTCCTTATCGGATAGTCCGGGAAAAACTCAAGACATCTCAACCCCCTCTAACACAAGAAGAAACTCTCCGCCAAGTCAAGAAACTCTTCCCGTCGCATTCTTCTCGCCCTTCAGTAACTTATACCAATATAGACCCAGCAGACATTCCGCCCGTCACAGAGAACGAGGTCCTTCAGGCAGCCGAGCGCCTCGCCCCTGGCAAAGCACCGGGTCCTGACGGTGTCCCTCCTGGGGTTATCCGGCTTATGGCAAGAGAGCATCCGAAAATCGTCGCAGATACCGCGACCCATCTCCTCCGGGAGGGGTTCTTCCCACCTGCCTGGAAGACCACCTTTCTGGCGCTGATTCCCAAGCACACCCCAGGAACCTACAGACCAATTTGCCTTCTAGACACTATTGGCAAGCTTTTTGAAAACATCATCCAAGAGCGTCTCACGAAGGCTATAGAAGACACAGAAGCTTATGTAAGCATATGGATGCGTAGGTAATATATATGCTGCCGCTGATATAAAAGGGCGACATGTGTATTTAGGTATACATGCCAAGCGAACTATAAATCAATATATATATATATATATATATATATATATATATATATATATGTATATATATATATATATATATATATATATATATATATATATATATATATATATATTATTGTATGCATATATGACCCTTGAATAAAGGCGCTTTTGACTTGACTAAGATGTTCGCGGTCATTTTGGCAGACTTGTAAATAGTCCAAGCATGTGTTTTTTATGGAGGAGGAGTAAAATGCTTTAAGCACTAACGCAATAGGGTGAGTATATAGAAGCTCAGCGCTATGCGATGTGGGACTCACCCCCGACGGTTGGACAGTATTCCGCCGAGATCATACCCACTAAACGCACTTCCCCCTTAAGCTTCACACTCTGTCAGCCCGGCTCTCCTCTTAATGGTACTACGAGCATACAGGAGGAGTGGTGAGTGTTCATTGGATCAATTGGCCGAAGGCATCTCAGGATTTTACCCTATAGCCATCATACTGCGTCCTTCCACCTGCGAGACGGTTCTTCTAGAATTACAGGCGTATTCTGTCCTCTCTGTTGCAAATCTGTCTCTCCTGAGGCGCTCCAGGTTCCTCTTTCTAACCCGCATCTCTCGCGCCACTGCAGCTCCTGAGTGGGCAGGTATGGAGGGTTCGTAGAGCTTAGCTCTCCGTCCAACTTTAATTGGTCCAACGCTTTACTTTTAGCCTCTATTCTGACTTGCGCTAAGACTGAGCAGACCAACAGAAAATGGGCTGCGTCGTCTTCAACGCCTAGGTCACAGTGTACGCATGTGTCCAAAAAGGCTTTTTTTTATCCTTGACAGATATTTCTGAAAATTGCCATGGCCGTTGGGGTATTTGCTACACCCTCAGGGAACTCTTCAAACAGAGCTTTCACAGCCCTTGAAGGAATGTCGTTCGGCCGTGGCGTTTCACCTTGTTTGATTCTCGCAGCTGTTTTTAGTACTTCTACAACAGAGACATCAGATGCAACATTTTCAGATTCTTCCTCTAACTGGATGTTCTTGCAAACTTCTCTAGGAAAGTTTTTTTTCGTTATAATGCATTTTTGGTTTGTTTTTCTATATGGGAGGTTGGAAAACGCTAATGCATTGGTACTGGCACCTCGTGTGGGACTTTCGCCCACTAAAAATCTCAATCCCCCTACCCCCCCCCCCTGAGTTCGTAGTTGTATAGCACTACTTCGAGACCGTGGAAGGGAAGCCTCGTGCCCTACCGGCTTTCATGGATCCCGTTGTGTCCTCAGCACACGAACCCGAGGGCATGCATCGAGCCGTTCTACGGAGGGCTGGGTTGCCATAGCCCCATGCGGGGCACCCTTATCTCGACCAGACCAGGGCGAGACCGTATGGTCAACATCGTCCGGCTGCCCTGACGTGCAGAGTGTGCTTGTGTCTATCCGCGACTTTCCAATCCGCACTTTATAGGTTTGGAATTGGCCGTGGCCCGTGACGACCAGGACCAAGAAGTACGTAAGTGGCTCCCGCCCCGGCCCGTCATGCCAACGTCGGAGGTCCGGTATAAGCGACCGGGTCTAGTTCGCCCGCGACCCTTTTAAGACTGGCGTGACCCATCAGTGAGCCCACGCGTAGAGCGTTGCCACTTGGGCTTGCGTAAAACCCGTCACGCCATCCTTGTTACGCTTGCTTCTCTCCCGAGGCAGCAGATCCCTGGAAAGCTGGCAAGCTAGGACGAGGGCCGCCTCTGCGCTCGCCGTGCGGCACACCCGGCAGATCCGAAGGGCTATGCCGCGCTGCGCCGCACGGAAATCTCGTCTGTTGCGATCGGTGCGCTCGTCCGTAGCCCCCCCCCCCCCTCCCGAGGGAGAATCCTAGATCTAGATTCTGAGTGACCTTGCTGACCTTGATGCTTGATGACGCCTAGATACTTGGCGGACCTCTTGAACGGAATTGGGTGGCTCGCGAGCGTCAGGTTGATCCACGTAAAGCCTTCCAGCCAGTTAGGTGAAATGCCGCCGACTTCTGTGGGGCAAGCTGTAGATGATGAAGATCATCCATGCCTGCATGTCGGCTATCGCCGCGTTGGCAATTTCTTCGAGCGTTGTCTTTGGGAGAGCCGTGACGGGGAGAGCAAGGTCGGTTGAAGCGACGATCTCCATGCCTTCCGGAAGCCTCAGCCGCAGGACATTGTCGTAGGCCGGGTTCCATAGAGCTGGGCCAAGAGTGGAGCACGCTTTTAATTATTATGATTTATTAACACCCAGGTTGGCTAAATTTTAAATAAGTACATCAGTCTCAATTAGTGGTTCTTCTGCGTCACCGGATCTTCCCTCATCTTGCGAGCTCAGCATCTCGCACAATGGCCTAAGCATCTCGCGCACCTACAACACTCCTGAGGATTGTGGAATTCATGTGTGCTGCATGACACGTGATGGAACCCGTGAACTGCAAATGCTGTAGTTAGATGTCTATTCTTATCATATCATATCACCTTTATTGAAAAAGGGGTATTACAATAGAAGCAAAGTCGTTTTAAATCTGTCAACGACGTGCAATCCTCCAGGCAAATGAGTTGTTCACAACGTCCACCCGAGCAATCTCGTGGGGGTGGATGGAAACGCCGCTCCGGAGATTATTTGGTCTTAGAACAAAATACCTAGTAATAAGTTTCTGACTTGCTAGTTGTTTAAACATGCGGTAGTCGGCATGGGATTGGTATTCACTAACACTAGGCAATGTGATACGTTCGCGTGGTAGACAACACCGACAAGCAACTCGTTTCACAAACTTATCCTGCACGCTCTGCAAAAAGTCAACATCTCTTTTATAGAATGGCATCCATACGTGACAGCAATAAGTCCACTTTGGTACCACTAAGGTTTGATACAGCTTTAGGTACACATTATTGTCCTGTATAATGAAAGACCGCACTATGAGATTACATATTCGAGACGCGGCCTTGACAACCTCAGCCATGTGAGGTCTAAACTTCATTTGGCGGTCGAAGAGTACCCCGAGGTTTTTGTAGCGTGAGACTTCAGGAATGGGTTGGCCGTTTAGCATATACTGAGTAGTATCTGGCATTGTCTTGAAAACAGCAGATTTAGAACTAGATATTTGCATGCGGTTTTCCTCTGCCCATAGGGATACGGTATCAATCGCTTTCTGTAGAATAGCTATGCTGCTATCGTTTTTGCCTCAACATAAATTTTGAGATCGTCCGCATACAGCTTATATGTAACACCAATATCCCAAGGCAGTACCCCGAGATCCTGTACAAATATCGTATTCATTAGGGGGCCTAAGCATGAGCCTTGCGGGACACCAGATACACATCTGCCGACCGCGGAATAGCTATGCTCAACTTTGACGACAAATGTTCGGTCTCTAAGGTATGCTCTGCACCAGTTTATGATTCTGGGGCCGATACCTATCGCTGACATCTTTGTCAGAAGCAGATGATGGTCAACGCGGTCGAATGCACGTGAAAAACCAAAGTAAACGACATGCAGAGAGATGTTGCGATTTCGGGCCAGCGCCCAATCGTGAGCTACTTCCAGTAACTGGGTACCCGTTGATCGACCCTTTGTAAAACCATGTTGTGAGGAGTCCAACAGGTCTTTAGAATCAAGAAGTGTGTAAAGCTCAGCCACAATTATTTTCTCCATTAGCAAACAAGGTATTGAACATTGAGACACAGGTCTGTAATTTTCTGGCGCTGCACGAGAACCCTTTTTGTGCGTCGGGGTGAAACTCGGTACTTCACCGTATTCGAAGGAGCGAGAAAATATCAATGATAATGGTTCAGCCAAGCTGACAGAGAGCTCTTTGAATAAAATTGGAGAAAGGTTGTCGGGAGTCCGCGAGCATTTTCTCTTAAGGCTGTTGAGGTGCACGATTACCGTCTTCTTGTTAAAAACAATGTCATTTATGAGAACGGTCGGGATCTGATTAGCGGTGTTGGGAATTCCAGACGGCTGAACGTTTACGCTCTCAAAGTAATCTTTCATATCTTCGTTGTCAGTAAATAAAAGGTCTAATATGGCAACGCTGCGTAGTCTAGTGAATACGTTCACAAGTTGTGATAAACCACTAAGGCAACAAAAAGAGCTAAAAATGTACTCTTCGGTGGTTTCACTTGAGGACAAGTCAACACATCTCCAATTAATATCAGGTTGGTTAAAATCTCCCGTCAGAATGACCGGAAAGTCTACTTGCAAGAGCTCATCAAGCAAATCACAAAGTGTAGTCACTCAGCAAGTTGTGTTGCAGAACCCGTAGGTGAAGAATAACAACAAATAAGTCGGCACTTTTGATCTGTTCCACACAGTATGTCGACAGCAAAGGTCTCTGTAGATTTATCCGTAATAGAAACTTCTATATAGAAACTTCTTATATCCGGCTGCTCGCTAGGTTGTACTCCTCATCGCTGTCGTCGTGTATATTCCTATGTCTATATCCTTCAATTTTTTCCCCAACTTCATAGTGTAGGCCACGAAGGCGGTTGTCTTAGGTAAACCCCGTTTTACTTGTAATTCCTTTGTCGCTATAAAGGTAGCCGCTAAAACTGCAATAGTTAAGCAGATAAGATGGCACGCAAAGGCGTCTTATTGTATTGAGAGCGTTAGAGATATTGAGCTTGAGTAGGGACGTGGGGCCAGTCTTGCAGACCAAGAAGAAACAAATCGTATGGACTGCTATATTCTATATGTATGCCGTCCCGCATTAGTATTGTTTGTGATCAACTTAGAGAGGGCAATCCGATACAGTCAGTATGCTATTGGCCAAATTGAGTTACATTTATTTTTCCAAGCAAATCGCTCGCTTTTTAAAGCGAGTCATTTGGCGCTGGTAGTTGTCCAAATCTCAATATGTCAACAACTTTGGCAAAAGCATTATATGTGTGGTCGTCAGCACCGCGTTATTTACCGAGGTGAGGGAAAACAGCGTAGGAGGGTGAGACAAACAATACAAGGGTCACCTCATAACACCCGATATTTCTTATTTTACTAAATGTATTTTCATGTTATTAAAACTTTGGCAGTATAGTCTCAAATTATTTTCAAAGCAGATGATTCATCTATTCGCAATATGTTCGTCTGTTGCATTTGTAATCTCCCACTCTCGCTCATGTCCATGTTCAGCTCAGTTGCAGCATTCATCCTACCTCTTTAGTGAATTTTAATGACCCACTAACGCTGCTCTCTCCAACTTGCAGCTAGGTACGTCCACAAGTAAGTATGATATGCTAAGCCCCTTATGCTCCGATCCAAGCTTCTTTCGCAACGATACTAGGTAAGCATAGTGAACATGTCGAACGGCCTGAAAACGTAGACAAACTTGGCAGACTTGAATGACACAACACATTTCTTGCTGGTGTCTTGTTGTATGGATTCTGACTGCTGAGAGGGGTTGACTATGAAGCAAATTGTGTCGTCCACCGTGTTGGCGATTTCGTGCATAGGGCAGACAATCTTAACATTTTTGCATGTGCTGCGTCATGCCGTAAGGTTCGAATCCTTCAGCAAGTCGTTTATCATACCAATATGTGTATGGGCTGCACACTGTGAACCTTCAATTTGCCTGTATACCACTTGATTGAACGCACGTTGCAAAGCGAGCCATTGCGTGTCGAATGCAATGCATTGGTAAATACAAATGAGTGAGAATCAAAACAAATGAGGAAACAAAAAAAATTTTTTGTATATATATGTATATACGTCAATGTACACTTTCTACATGTTTGTATCTATTTTAATGCATTTTGTATATATATATATATATATACTGATTAATAAATCATCACAATATTTTCTATTCGTGCCGCAATTGTCTGGGTATCTACTGGCCGGCACCCCGCTCTTCAGAGAGGACCTGCAACGCCAGTTCCGGCTGCCCGAAACACAGGCTTCTTGTTCCATGTCTCCCCACGTCTGCCATTCTCTCCTATAAGTGGGAGGCGAGAACGGCACGTGAACCCCGACTTCTTCAGTACGGGTGCATTGACAAACAATGCTTGGATGGGACTGCATCGCACTAACCGCCACGTGGCAGTACGTTATTCAGTCACGGCTTTCACTATGTTCGCTGTACAACTCAAGGGTACCGTGAGCCGACGTATCGAGGTCGAAGATAAAAAAACGCTATTTGATCTTCTCACAACTCGCTTTTGCGCCCTCTCTTGGCTCTACGGCAATAACTTGCAGACGTTGCTAAAACTTATTTTTTTAGTAGTGACAAATACCAGTCACTTATTTCTTATCCACAGCAAGCATCTATTCAAAAGAGGGTTCATCGTTGCGCGTTAACTCTTACGAAGTCAAGATGATTTTGCTTTCGTGCTCGCATATATATATATATATATACAGGTAGTTCAATAAGTTCTTAGAATGAAAACCAAGAATTTTCCAAATCATGTTTTAAATTTATCTTATTCGATATACTCCCCGAGATGCTCAATACACTTTTCCCACCAAGATTTCAGAGCTTTTATACCTCTTAAGTAGAATTCCGCGTCTTTAGACTGAAAATAGGCATTGACAGCAGCCTTAACATCTTCATTGCTGGAAAAACGCTTTCCACCGAGACTATTCTTCAAATGTCCGAAGAGGAAATAATCAGAGGGGGTCAGGTCTGGAGAATAGGAAGGTTGTTCAATAAGTTCGAACCTCAGTTGGGCCAGTTTTGCCGATGCTTGCCGCGACTTGTGTGCAGGAGCATTGTCCTGGTGAAACAGGACAACCTTCTTCTGCAAAGCGGGCCGTTTCACGATGAGTTCTTGCTAAAGGCAGTCTAACAGTCTTGCCTAATATTCTCCTGTGATCGTTTTACCTTCTCAAGGTAGTCGACCAGCATTATTCTACGTTGGTCTTAAAAAACTGTAGCCATCACCTTTCCGGTCAATGCCGTTGTCCGCACCCTCTTCGGAGGTCCTTCATCAGGTGCACACCATTGGCAAGATGCTTCTTGGGTCTCGGGAGTGTAGTGATGGACCCAGCTTTCATCGACGGTCATGAATCTGCGCCAAAAATCCGACGGATTTTTCGACATCTTGGCCAAATTTCGCTGTGAAGCGGAAACACGCGCGTCTTTTTGGCCTTGGTTGAGCAAATGCGGCAGCCATTTTTCTCTGAGCTCTTGCATCTTCAAGTTTTCGTGCAGGATGAAATGCACACTACCCAAACTGATCCCCAAGGCCTCCGCTAACTCCCTAATGTTCACTCGCTTATCTGCGGCAACGATTTTCCGCACCTTTTCCACGTTTTCCTAATCAGTTGCCGTTTTTGGGCGTTTTGAACGTAGTTCATCCCGGTGCTCCTGCGACCTCTTTTTAACTCATTAATCCAGTTGGAAACAGTGGCAAAACATGGCGCAGAGTCACCGTACACCTCTTCTAACTCAGTTTTCACTTGGGTCGCATTCCAACCTTTGAAATAAAATGCTTGATAACCACTCGAAACTCTTTTTTCTCCATTTTTCAAAATCACGCCGATACGTTGCACGGGAAAAGCGATCAAACGAAATCGCAACGGCCAATCACCATAATATTTTGACTGCTGGCAGTCGAAAAGTTGCAGTTCCTAATAGCGGTGGAAGCGCGCCAAAATTCGAATTCTAAAAAGCTCATTCTAAGAACTTATTGAACTACCTGTATATATATATACTTTCAAACACGCACCATCTTCAAACGTAGCCCACGCTATGCTTATGAGAAGCAATTATAATTTAGGTGTTATGGTATAGCTTTTAGTAGACAGAAAACAACGTGAGTATTTCTGCTTGCTCCTATAGTTTTTATCGAGAAGTTGGACTTTTTACGACGAAACTCTATGCGAGCGAGTAACTTAGTAAATACATTTTGTTAATTGATAACTATAATGTACAAAAGTGTAATGTTATCCTTCTTGCTTAAGCATTTATTCAATTAGGCCCTATTAAATTTGCAGTTTTACAGGTCGGTAAGCTATATACTCTCGACTTTTTGTCTAGTCGTTTTTACAATCATTGTGAATTAAGGATATCCATGTTGCGTTGACATACGAATATTTTTAAATGCAAGTCTAATAATTTCCCAGAAAATTTGCCTTACAGCCGACGGTACGAAAATAGATGATTTGATCAATTATGCCACGTTCAAGAATAGAGTTTCGCTAGTCAGACACCTTAAATACCGCGTATATTTTGCGTTATTGATAAATGGAGCTTTACAAAAGTAGAGACAGGAAGGATAGCCCCCAACTTAGTCTGGTCCCAACAGACTCGTAAAAACAGAATGTCAAGGATATGGGAAGTAGTACCGTTTACTTTGAACTTCTCAGGAGGAAGGGATTTATACTGCCATTAAGTCCAACGAGTGTAAGCAAAATTCCATTTATTCGAGTTCAAACAATGTACTATATATTATATATTGTTATTATTTCTACAACAACAACAACTACTACTACTACTACTACTACTACTACATTTACTGCCATGTCTATTACGAATGCTGCAACTACTAGTGCTGGTCCAGTATATCAGGACAAGCTTGCCAAATTGAGATTTCCTCTAATGGCTGACCTTGAGAGAACCCCCACGCTCAGGTTCCCGCACACAGCATCTGCCCCTAGCCTTGCTTGAGTGGATTTTAATGTTAACGTCTATATGAAGAGGAGGCCAATATATGGGGAGGAGATCCCACGGCCCCCACAACGCTTGCTTTCTAATTTCACTTGAGCGGTAATTTCCTGCCCCGCGGTGCACGCTCGATTGGTTTCGGTGTACATCTCAATGAGAACAACCTGCCAAATAGCATTCTGCAAGTGGAAAATATACAAATAAAATAGAAATATATAAATTAGCCCTGCTCCAATTATGTAATGTATGTCGAATTGTTAAATTGTTTGAAATCTACTTTAATTGGTGTTTAAAATTTGTCCGACTAGATAGATTTATAGCAAGCTCGTCAAGCACCGACTACAATCTGGACCGTCGTGCTTAGATGGCACTTTTTGAATGCTCTTTGTGCAAAGTGTACTCACCTTTTTCATTACTTTTAAAACGTTTAACTCTGGTCTGCCGTCTTAATCAGAAATACCTGATCATATTGCCCTGTCTGGCAGGCATTTATCTGTTGTCAAGGCAAGCGTTTGTGTTTATCTAATCTAGCTCTCTAGCACTGCGTTCTCGTTTGGGACTCCCCATTTTGCAAAATACGAAAAATTAATGGAAGGTTTATAAGCATGTGTTCCTAGTAGCAATACGAATTTCATAGATAATTATATATGTTATGTAAATTAAATTAATTCATATATGAAGCGGGTTCTTTGCTTACCGCGGACGGCAAGAAGCCGCTTCGTGTACCTGCTAGCGGGGTGCGGGCCGGCAGTAGAAACAATCAGAGTCAGGTGTAGTGGCAGGGAAAAGTGACCGAGGCCTCGGCAGAGGTAGCGCAGTTAAACGTGTACCTTGCCAGGGAGCTTTGGGATGGAATGACATGCACTAGTCGGCACGTGTACACAAGGTACATTGTGCATGGCTATCATCACTTGATATGTTCGAGCCAATCATTTCGTCAAGTTAGCGATCAATGTCCGTGCCGGTTCTGCTCGCAGGTATATGCTAAATGCCAGGTAGCGAGCTGCCAGACGCATCGGCGGTCTTTGCACTTCTTTGCCCGGTGGGATGGTCGCTAAAGTGTTCAAATTGTGTATAATGAGCTGTATTGTATTTATCATCATCATCATCTTATTTATTTCACTCATATTAAGTATGCATATAACATAGATAATTATACAGAATATACAATTATACAGTCAGCTGCTCGCGGCATATTATGCAAAACCAGACCAGAGGTGAGAGGCACTGAAAATATCCAGGTCTCCAACCTCTCGTCAGGGTTGTTCAACGTTATTTTACCATTTTGAGATAAAGCTCTCGAATGGTACTGCACGCGGCGTCTTCAACCTCAATCGAATTATCCCAACAACCGGTGCACAGCCAGATAATTGGTACACAAAGCGGCTCCTTGCCTGCAGGCAAAGTACCCGCTTCATGTGCATTGTGAAACACCTTTCAAGCAAACCAAAGTTTGCCCGAGTGAGGTGTTCCGATACTCTGTCAAGACCATTCATCGCGTTGGAACAATCTTTAGGTAGAAAAGTGCCACTGCCGTCGGGACGGACAGTCGCCGGACGTCGCCTACCTCTCCATAAAGAAAGATTAGAGCTGTGCGCACTGTCTCGACGATGAGAGCAGTGAAGGTCGTCCCAGTATAATGAAGCCGAGGCCCCAGATAACAGAAAGAGTCGACGAATTCCAAGGATTGGTTGCCGCAACGTATAACGTCTTTAACAGCCAATCGACCTCCTCTTCTGACTTTCGTAGCCTTGGTTTTCATGGCGTTTATTTCGAGCCCACTTGAGACAAAGAAATTTTTAGCCAGAGAAGTGGTGCGCTTGATGGCATCCAGGTCGTGATGAGCGCCACGCCAGGTACCTAGGGGTGACCTTGGACACAGGTCTAACTGGCCTGCCCCACATTAGGCAGGTTACGCAAAAGGTGGCAAGAGTATCGGCCAACCTGGCCCGAATACTACCCCGGGAGGGAGGCGCGTCCGATCCCAAACGGCGTCTACTAGCTGCTGTTGCAGAAGCGGTCGCGCTCTATGCCGCGCCAGTGTGGGCGGACCTAGCACTCAGGACGGACACGGCCCGCCAGGCTCTGCGCCGCTCCCAACGGGGTGTGGCAATTCGGGTTAGCCGGGCGTACCGGACGGTCTCCACGGACGTCCTGCTTGTTCTCGCATGCCTGCTTCCATGGGACATGCTGGCGGAGGAGAGGAGTAAGCGGAGATTAAACGGAGAGATATCATGGACCGAGGCTCGAGAGGCCACACTCACCGCTTGGGCGGAGATGTGGACCCACCCGCCTGCCGGAGACACGAGAGGCACGTGGACACGCTTTCTTATCACGGACTTGCGCAAGTGGTATACGGCACAGGGACCAATGACATATTACGCTGCCCAGGCGCTGAGCGGACATGGTCAGTTTCAGGCGTACATGATGAAGATCGGAAAAGCCGCGACGGACATATGCGTTCTCTGCGACGCCGGAGTGCCCGATGATGCCGCGCATACAATTGAGACATGCACGGCGTTGTCTGCGTACCGCGATAGCTCACCGTTTACCCTACGGGCATCTACCGCGCAAGTGATCGTCACGCACATGGTCGACTCAACGACTAATTGGGGTGCTGGCCTAAAATACCTCGACGGGCTCATGCGCGAAAAGATCCGGCTGGAGAATAATCGCCGGGCGCGATTCGTCGCCCGGAGCCCCCCTGATTTAACCCAGCAGGACTTACCTGCTCGGGATGCACCTACAGACTAAGGAAAGGGTTGAAGCGTGAGACTCCTCCCTCCTGGTCTCGAGGTAATGGTTCACAATTCCGAACCAGGAGGGGGTTCCGGGGGGGGGTGGTTTTTAGTGGGTAGTACGCTCGGATTAGAGTGAGTCGCGTATTCCCTCTCCGAGCGTCTAGCCCCACACTACCCGTCATGATATCGGCGGGTGTGCGTAAATGCATTTTCCACCCCTTAAAAAAAAAAAAAAAAAAAAAAAAAGTCGTGATGAGCGACCACTGTGTCATCTGCGTACATCACAACTGTGGTCTTCTGGAACTTCCGTCGAATATGATCGACAAAATCGGCAAACAGTGGAGTGAAGAAGACGCAGCTCAATAGGTTGCCTTGCGAGGTTCGCACAATTTGCCTTACCTGCAATACTTCCTACTCACCTTGCACCAGTAAGGTGTCCTCATCAAGGAAGCTCGAAATTACGCTCAGAAGAGAGCCACCAACCCCTGCGTATCGGAATTACTTTACCAGGAAATCTCGAGGTGCTTTGTCAAAAGCTTTGACGCAGTCTATAATGACTGCATACAAATGGCCACGGGGCCAACGGGTTTTGTCACAGCTCGCTCTATCTCTGACTGAAGCACATGGATTGCATCACGCGTTCCTCGACCTCTTCGGAAGCCGAATTGCTCCGGCGGAAGAATCTGGTCGACAACTGTATTGTGATTATGCAACACCTTAAAATGCAATAATATTGTGAAATAAACAATACAAAAAATATTAATATTGGTAATATATAAGTGAATATAATTATATTTAGTATTTAACAGCCGATGATAACATGTATAAATTGGTGATAGGTATAGCACAGCATTATTTAGTAGGATGTAGACGGCATTGATTGCTAGAGCCGTCAACCATAACGACGCGTGCCATGAGTACTTCAATTTGCGTCGAGAATAGCGGTATGTTAAAGTAATTTCAAATACTCGTGGTGCAAATAATGGTGTCACGGCGACTTCCAGTCCTACCTGTTTAGTATCGGGAAGGTTCCTAACTACAATTGTATCTACTACGGCGATGGACCAGAAAACACCTTAGAGCACACTGTTCTGGGGTGCCCTGCATGGGCGGAGCAGCGCACCCCTAGGGCTTTTAATAAAAACTCCAGTTTTTCACCTACTTGACATGACAAAAATTACGGAAACACTCTGGTACTGGAACATTATATCAAAGGTTTTGAAATTCATACTACAAGAACAAATGAGGGCCAAGCCCCTAAGACGCCCCCCTCCCCGCGGCTCCCGGGAAACATGCCCGCCAGTAGTAGTAGTAGATCCCCCCCCTGACTGTTTGATGAGATGCGCAAGCAGTTCCCAGTCAGACCGGGGGACGGGGACATAACTTGTTGTTAGTAGGGTTGGAACCCCACACTACCGGCCCACGCTTGCAGGGAGCTCCCCCGCCGTGGTGACCGTGTGTGAAACCGCATTTTCCAGTTAGTCATATTTAAAAAAAAACATACGTAAGGCAAACTTAATTCAAATCTCCGTTCAAGATAAACGTGTGTACCTAGATGCATATTAGTTAATGATCCTGCAGTATTGTCAATGCAAGAATCGAGCGTGCTTCTCTCTTAATCATCGTATAGAGCCGCTTGCTTTAATCTTTTTGCTGTAATCCAACAGTGGAACTACTGACATGACTTTATACCCGACGCCAGCTCCATCTGAACTATTGTTAATTATTAACTTGCCAACACGCTAGTAATAGCAAGAACGGCAAGCCTCGATTAGAGTAACAAAAGTTCCATGAACGCAGAAGCATGCTAGGGTTCATGCCGATCAGGATCATGCTTGCAGTTTGTATTTGTTCACTAGTGAATATGGTAGTTTTGTGTAAACTGCCTTTTGTTTTTTTTTGTCTGTTTCCCGTCTGTAGTGCCGCGGAAATTGATCTAGAGATAACAATGAACTAAGGTTACGTTCTCGTTTTTGTAATCTAGGAGCTGAATAAACCAAGATTTTCAATCAGCTTAAAGCACGCAATTGGATTCGCTTTATCGGGTCAAAGTTTACCATAAACTATACTACTTAACGTATAACCGCAAAAGTCATACTTAGAGCCGTCCCGCTGCATATGTACATTCAACATGTGACAGTATGTAACGAGTAGCAAATCGAGGAGCCCAGCAAGGGAACAGTAGCCAAAATGAGGGGGTTGCCTCGTTTCTCGGCAGGTATTCGTTGCTTTAGAAATACGAGAAAATCTGGAATTTCTTCAAAGAGGTGTCGTATATATCAGGTATTTAAGGGACACGTTGTATGAGTGTATATATAACGAGGTTCAACACGCGCGTTCGTAGTTACCTTGACTGCCGGTACGCGGAAAAGCTAAGCCATTTCGCTGATAAAACAGGAGAGCCCCAATAGCGCTTCGTTCATCCGTTACAGAACGCTACAATATGTCGGTTTCTAATAACTCCTTATATAACATGGCGCTGCAGCTCAAAGCACACTGGAATTTGCGTGCAAATCCTCTGCGACGTTTCTCAATGTGTATATATATATATATATATATATGTGTATGTACCGCTGCGTAACACTGTTTGATTGATTTGGGTGTGGATCTTCTTACCGAATGCTCTTTCTCCGCCTCCTTTGGCAATACAAACGCGTGGGTCAAGGCCGACTATGAAAGGAGCGAAGCTTCAATCATTACTCAGCTCAGCCAAATGTCAACAAATGAAGAAGAAACCTTGAGATAATACATACGTGAAGCTCGCTGGGCTAGATGGACAAGGCGAGTCTCTTTTCAGTGGTGGAGCGACGATGGCGTCTATGGCTTCCTCGGTGGTCGTCGCTTCCTCAGGCGGCGGCACCTTCATCAAGGAGACCATTCATTCATTCAGTGGAGCGAAGTCGAACATCCGCCTGCAAGCTACACGCATATCCATTGCCCGCAATGCTCATACATACACTCACACTCACGGTAGCTGGCTCGTGCGTTCGTTCGTACGGCAAACACAAACTTACAGATCCACTCACTAGGATCACATAGGACCATCATTGGCGACGGGGCGGCGGCGAAAAAGCTTTGAGGTTCGAAAAAGACAGATTCGAGAGTATGAAAGTGACGTGTTTTATTTAGTATTTTCGCTACGATGTTGTTATGCTGTTACAGGTTTGTAGATCCTTGCAGAACTATAAGGGTTGTTTCTACCTTCTGCTGTTGCAAATAAATAGAAGATGGACGAATCAACAGCATGTTTTCGTCGTGCATGGGGGTGCATGCTAAGCAGCATAAACTCGTGATATAATATTAAAAACTTCTATTATATGTTACGAGTTCTATTAAGTATTTCATTGTCCTAAGACAAAAACGAATTCTATAATATGGTACATTGTCCATAGACAGTAACTAATATTTTTATATTGTGCATTATATATATATATATATATATATATATATATATATATATATATATATATGTATATATATATATATATATATATATATATATATATATATATATGTTGAATTCAGGCATTTTTGTGAATAAACATAGACATAATTATCTACCCTTTAAAAGCAATAAAAAAAACACATGCACTGAATTAAAATATTTAATACGAGTACATCTGCGGCTGTATTGCAGGCCGTCGCTATATTTTACTGACTTCGTTCTATGTAAATGGAACTTTACTGCCAAGCAGCGCTGTAGCAATAACCAAGTTTTAAAGCGTTTAATCAAGAAACGTGTGGCCAGTTGCTGCTGTTGAGCAATGATGCACTGCTTCTTTCGTGTCAAACGCATGTCCATGATTAGCGTAATTGCAGCATAGTTAAGCTTAGTAGAGGAGGAGGTCAACACAAGATCTCTGCCTTACTGGCTAAGACCTCTAGTCAGTTCAGTATCAGCGCGACCCAGTGGATAGCTCGACTCCGTATACTTGTAACGCGAAGACACATATCTTTGGCCAGGTGCGTATCATACGCGCCTGCACAAGCGAAATATAGTCGCTTAAAATTCAGTTAACTCAACTTATAAGCGCTTAACTTTAAAACATTAATGAATGCGCACTTTCTGTTTTTTCTCTCTCTCTCTCTCTCTCTATATATATATATATATACGCGTCGTTCTGCCTTGGTCTTGATGAATGACCGTCGGGACGTCCCCGGGCCTCCAATCGCTCCAATGCGCAGGTGCCAATGACGGAGTATATATGTGTTCCCCGCCTCTCTATATATATAGGCCCGGGGACGCCTCCGTGGTCATTCATCAAAACCACAGCGGGGCGACGCGGTTACTACCGAATTGTTCAAGCGAATCAGTCAAGCGTCTAGCGTCACGTTGCTATTTATGCTCGAACTAGAGAGGGACTGGCAAAAATGTTCTTTAATTCCCTTAAAGAAAAGCCAAGCGAAGAGTGACCGCTAAGCTAAACAGCGACTATCGACAGCTCTAAATGTTCGTGAAATTGGCTACAGAAAGTGGCTACAGTACACATAATTTTAGTTTGTTCGCAGTTTAAATCTTTGGTAAAGTAGGCTTTGCCTCATCTTGCTAATTGCTCGGCTAACTATATATGAAGTTCTTATCTTCATGATTTGCGTTAACAGTCCTTTTGTTGGTAAAGTTACTGCTAATATAACAATTACGTTTTGTTGACTATTGCCTTCTTCTTTAAGATAGAAGTAAAAATACTTATTATTATTATTATTATTATTATTATTATATTATTATTATTATTATTATTATTATTATTATTATTATTATTATTATTATTATTATTATTATTATTATATTATTATTATTATTTTCATTATTATGTGTTAGGACAATACAATTGTGAGGTGTGAATGTGTATCCTCGTTATTTCATGGTTACCATCTAGCTATTCTCAGCCCATCGCACCTAATATCGACGCGGCATTTCCTCTGCAAACTGCCAGTGAAAGCAGCTGCCTCAGAAATTCGTCTTCACGTATATCCCCGGTGTTTGCTCGTATTCGATCACCTAAGTCTTTATAAATTACCTTGTACTTCTGCTGACCGGGCCCAATGTTTCCATTGCAATCGGCACGAAATTGTATCTAGGCTCTAACTCTGTATATTTACGCCACTTTTCTTTTTCTGCATGTTCGGCAACCCATCCGTCGCGCTGTGGCATAAATAAGACGGTGCGGCCGTGCAGGATACGGTCGCTATCCCAACCCAGGCATTTGCCTTTTTCCCACGGCGGAATGGTCACACGGTCAGGCCTTTTATCGTCATGTAGTCCTAGTCTGGGTTCCAGCATGCTAGGTATTCCCGCTTTCCGGAGAGCTCTTTGAATTATTGAGTTTATTTTGGTGTGCCTAGGGGCCCGACCTTGGCTCTTGATGCAGCTCAATGGGTGGAGGCCATCCTTCTCCACTGCTTTTCCACAGGCCTTACAAATTATTATTATTATTATTATTATTATTATTATTATTATTATTATTATTATTATTATTATTATTATTATTATTATTATTATTATTATTATTATTATTATTATTATTATTATTATTATTATTATTATTATTATTATTATTATCATTATTATTATTAGACTCGACAAGCTACGATTGGATTGCAATCTTTCCGGAACTCGTTCAGCAAAACACTCGGAATTTGCACTAATAGATTTTTCGCCTTCTCAGAAAGAAACTGAGTCTCTGGCGCCAAAGCAGAGCCTACCGGCTGATGTAGTGATAGCCGCTCAATCATAAACGTTACCTATTTTTATGCCAGCTCTGCTTCGAGGTCGCTCCAAGCCGGCAAGAACGTTTGCTTCAACCTAATACTTCACTTCTTACTCTATCATTTCTGTTCTATTATAATTTCTGTTTACGTGATTGCCATTGTAATTGCTTTCTCGTTTTCGTCATTAAATTGATAACTAATATTTGATTGATAATATGCTTTGGGCACGGAAATGCTCGACACCTTCTCAGCATCGTAGGCATAAATTAGCCTACCTCGCCCAACCATGTTACGGTTCTTACGCGCTGTCCTTTCTTAAGTTGACCATTACCTAACTAATATTCCAGCAAGGTCTCGTCTACTCGTCTCACTCTGATCGATTTGGATTGATAGGAATAGAAGTTTTATCTCAGTTTCGAAAGAACCAGAATCCAAGGACGGCGTAGCGGTATTTATTATTAAGCAATCTCGTTTTGGCATCTTTAACGTGAAGACGCAGGTAGACATGCGGGATGATAGTCAGGGATAGAGCTGATTGAAGGAGAACGGCAGAGACGCCTCTCCCACGGCTTCGATGTAATGCCAAAGTAATACCGAGCCTGGGGGGGGTGTGGAGGAATCCGGGTTTAGTGGGTTTGCGAGTCTCACACTAGTCACGCAGGCTGCTAGTGGCGCATGTGCATCATGCATTCCCGAAACCTCCCAGAAAAAAAAAAAAAAAACGTGAAGAGAATTCACAGAGGTGATTCTCTATTGATGTATCATACTTTGGGTAACGAACACTTGCAGATGATCTATTTAAACCGTCAGAAGAGGGCGCTGCATTTTACTGATCATTCTCGCAAAGGCGCACATCCTCCTGAGCTGTTTATAACGCAGATACACCTTATACGATGGGTAGCATAGAAACGTAGCAATCTACATTGTAGGTCAACAATATGGTCAAAACAAACTTTACAAATTCAGTTAGCTGTTAACACCAAACACTGCGTTTTTTACTGTTCTGTCTACTCATAAATCGCTTACGAAATGACTTTCAGCACGGCACAGTAAGTTGTTTTTCTCCGATTCTTAAGTCTAAAAAATTCTCATAACGCACAAGACCGTTAACTCGATCTTGAACTGCATGAGAATATGCAATGTGAGCCCCATTTTGTGGGGCTCACGTCACGTCTTACGTCGTACGTCACGGTACGACATTACGACCCATAACGTCCCATCAAAATAGTGTGCAGTGATCTATCGCATGATGATGAACGGAGTTCTCATCGAGAGATTGCTCTTAGCTTACAACGTATTATTCCTGCCCGTGATTTAATATTGTATTTCAATATTTTGGGGGCAGATTCATGATACTCTATAACGCTACGATAATCCAAGAAAATGGGTTGCAAACTATGTTCTCCAAGAGGCGTAGAGGCTCGATTGGTGATTTGTATGTTACTTGTCTTCCCTAGATTGACAGACTCTACAATCGTGTTGTTACCCTGGCTTATAAGATCCTGTGGCGAAATTGTACCCTCGGAGATCTGCTTCTCACTTGTTTCAGCTTATAGAAAACCTCTTTAAGGCGTGCCATTACTTATGCAGTTCCTCTTTTCCAAAATAAGTCCAGTAATCATATTCTAGGCTGGCACCTTTCTTTTTTTATGGGGATCCATTCCTTAACAGATTCATTGTCACACTTCTTTGACTCTCGTTGTGTGTGCTGCGTAAATGTATGGCTAGCTCAATCTGTGATGTATGATACATATGGAATTGCTGTTAGACAATGCATTTTGTCATATTTTGAATTGATGATTTCAGGTCTATTTGAAAGCGTTTGGTGATACGCTTTAAAGTAATGATGTGCTGTGCAATGTACTACTATACACGTAATAATCGGCATGACATCGACCGTGAGAGACGAGGCGTCACGATTGGCCGGAAACGTAAGCGTTATAAAATTAAATTCCGCGGCTAAACCACGTTTAAAACTTAAAACCCTTAAACTAAAAAAAACAGCACGAATCTAATTCTAAAGCTAGCAGCTACTCTTTTCTCCGTCTACCAGTCTCTAAGGTAGACTGCCCCTGCGACACACGTTAGACGAACATGGCTACTCGATTTTCGTAGGTAGGAAACATCCTGCTGACCTTTTACTTTAGGTACATTTCTCTCTAAATATGTTTAATACTTAAGCTCTTACGCACCTGTCATTAGAGATTGTAATTGAAATGCCAAACAATTCTCCCTACGTCTGTGCAAGCGGAAAGATTGAGCAAGAATTTCGGCAGTCTGCCCATCTGCCCTTCACTTATCTTAATGGGCCGGACCGATCGATGCTTACGTCAGCAGCCCTTAGAGGTCGTTTCGGTATAATGATGCTTTTAGTTTTCGAAATTGAGCCATTCTGGTCATACATTCGGTTTTAATCCTACCGTGAACATATAACGTTTCCTTCGTGGCTAGTGTTTTTACCTATCATTCTCATTATAATAGTCAAGTGGACCGTTCCTTGTTACTAGGCAAGTAAGCTCGGTAGCCAAGGTACGTCAATAAATAGTTGTTAGCTCTAAATGCGTTACTGGTTAACTACGTAAAATTTAATTATCGTATGTCACATGTGAACGATCGAATAGATTACAAGGTTTCCTCTGGGCTGTTTCTCAAAGGGAAGCTGCCTTTCGAATAGTGTAAACGTATTTTCTGGGTCTACAATATGGAATACTCTGTGTAACAGGCGTGAATATGATGAAACAACATAAGATCGCCTGGTCCCCTTGTCTGCAGCGTTTCTAGTCATGTCGATAGTCATCTTTAATCTCATGTTTGTGATACACATAGTAGTTCAATAAAATTGTTAACATTACGTACTTTTATATGGTATATTAATTCTAGGTTGTTGCGTAAAATAGCAATGCGTCAGGCAACCATTTCTGAGGTGGCCCACTTACGTGGCGTGTTATGATTTACGTAAAAGAATCATAAGCTGTCCGTCTGTAGAAAATATTCAGATGATACAGTAGCACCAAGTTTGTACAAAGAATAACACTATACATTTAGTATAACATTTTTTGAAATTTAAATAAATATTCAATCATCGAAGGAATAGCAAGCGTTTTGACGATTTCGGCATCAATTTGTTTGCTTGTAGGGTGCACCGTGTAAGAAAAGCTTTAAAATTGACTGTTCACTCGTTGGACAAACGCCGCTTGATTGATGTTCAATAATAAGTAAGCATACAAATGTCAGTCAGAAAACTTCGACGTTCGCCAGAGCTCCCTCAAGCGAGACAGTCAAGAAATACTTGGCTGTGTTGTTCGTTTCACATTAAAAGCATCGTAAGCTCAACATTTGTAAGGACTAATTAAAGCATTAATACATTACTGTTAATGACTACAACAACGTCACAAAAGATTAGCGTGTACGCGATCGTAATTTAATAAATAAATTGGCTTAGAACTTAGCAAGCATTTACAGTATTCCTCGGGCCTTGCAACTCGGTATATCATTTATTCCAACCGCTGAAAAGCCTTTTAACTGAGACAACATTAAATGCCTCAGAAAGAGGTGCCCGATGAACCGTATCATTTATTTGACTCTAACAACGAAAGCTTCTTCCAAGGGAAATCGATTTTTTTTTATATTAGGCTCCCACTCTTTGTTTTGAACTCTCTGTTCTTAAGGCGAGCAACTAAAATAGCTTGTCATTTGATGCTAAAGCTTCTTGACGTAGTGCCTGAAGTACCTCCAAAAGTATTTTTCGGGTCAACCGATATATCGCAACAGGTAAGACGACACAAGCCTCGGCGATAAACAGAGCCTGCGGCATTCCGTCACAAAGTTACCGAGCCCTCGCGAAGTCTTTAACGTACCCCAAAACAATTACACATACAGAAGGCGAACAAAACACATTTCTGGGTGGACCAGAAAGACTACACTCTTTTTTTTCTTTATCAGCGGCACATAGCGTCACCTCAGTTTCTTTGGCCAAGCGGTATAAAGAGATTTGTTACCAGTTGCTTTGCTGCAACCTTCACGGTTTTTGTTACGGATGATTTACTCGTTCGTTCGTTCGCGAGGGTGCTAGTATCTGGAATTCAGAAGCAGTTGAGCAATCCAATGTGTTGATGCTACTTGAATTTAGACATTTAGATCTTGGAGAAGATCGTTAGACGTTAATTCCCAGCAAGCTCCAAAAACGCGGCATACGCTCGAGCTGCGCAGGGCAAGCCCTTCTGCAAAAGTAAAAACGACGAATTGTAGGCCCTAAATAATAAACAAGCTGACACTCGGTTCGTGCAGCAGACGCTCTTGCAATTCTAATGAAGTTGGTGGCGGATTACATTGAAAAAAATCACACGCGTATGGTAATAGATTTGCTAGAACCATGCCTGCGAAGACGTCACGTCAGGTAACCGAAAAATGATTGTCGAAACCTCGCTTATATATAGCTCAACAGCGGCAAACCACTTGCACGTGGACGCGAAAAGCAGGTAGAAAGAGGCCTCTACGCAGGTAAAAGCTAGTCTGAGACGTAAGAGCATGTCGAGCTCGAAACTTTGTGTCGAGATATATCTGTGATAAACGCAGCCAAGGTTACTGGCGTCACTGGAAACTATCTCAAAGGCATGGTATACGAGCTATGGCATTCCGGACCAACAAACACGAAACATATGTCAGAGATTTGGAACGTCCGCTAATTAAAGTTTGCCCGTAAGCGACAGTGCAGTAAAAAGTTTATAGTTTGCTGCTAGCGTAGTGGTCAGGCGAGGCTGAGCCAGTCATACGTGAATCCAGGCTGTTACATATATAAACCGTTTTTAAATACGCCAGGCCTACGTTGGGTTGCAAACGATTCTTAAATTATACGACGTTGCATTTATAAGCGGTTGCAATATTCTAGTATGTGATAGCACCCACTGCACTGGCGGGCCAAAGCATTTTTGGTCGCTCGAATAACTATACAGCAAGATGTATATATTCATCGCGTCTTCCTTTTTGTTTTCTACTCTGCATTTCTGCGACTAAATACGGCGATTTGTTACTGAAACCAGGACTATGACTGGAGACTTGAGGACAGCCAAATAGCAGCTGAATATTGGTAGATGTAAATTAAGTTGAAAAAGAAACGTAAGGGGGATGCGCACGGACTCGATCGGTGTATGCCTCTTGTGAAATAAGTTTCAGTTGGCGCCACTTTATTATCTCGAGAAGCATTTTCTTGCAAAATCAATGGTTTTTGATCTTAAAACAATGCCCAAAACTCCTATGTAGGTTTCACGAGAAAGGTATGTTGCTTCTATAATCTGACATTAGTACTAGCGAGCAGACCGTCCTGTTATTTTCATTTTTAGACGCTTCGTAATCCTCCTCATTTTTTATTTATGAAACTTAAAGAAAGTAACGCTGTTGAATCGGCGGAAAGTAGCTATTTTAGCCTATGTTCGTTATCATCTATATGTCTCACAATACTATCCCTCGAGGTGTAACCTTTCGTCCGTGATCCTCACTTGACTGGATAAGTTATTGATTGTCAGCGCTCTCTGGCTTGATATGTCCCACTGGGAGGCCATAAATGTCGCACCTCTGTTTTGTCTGCAGAGATGTCTGCTGCATCGGCCGATGATTAGTCACGACAACTTAGACCATGCTCTCACTAGGCTCCTGTCGTTTTTTCTGTTGCAACGCGTGCCCTTTTATGTAACAATCCCCATGGACTGACCCAAAATACCTCTAGCAAACCCTACAACGATGTACTCGAGGTCAACGGAACATGCGTTGACGAGTCGAGCCAAAGACTGGTGGAGAGCTTGAGTTGGGCATATTTACCAACATAAATTGAACCTGAATCAAACGTTAAGCGGTCGTGGCATGTGAATAGCTAATGATTGCACGATGGTTAGCTTCTAACGGGGAAAGAACGCATATTTAAACAGGAATTATTGATGTATTCATAAGTTCACCCAAGAAGCATCGACATTTGATATTTTTAGTGCCGACCCGCTAACCTCATTTATTGTTGGCCAGATAATTATTTAGCCTCGTTTAAAAGCAGGCCACGTGAGTATCAAACGCAAAGTGAACCTGGTAACATATCATGCCGAAAGCCTTATATATATATATATATATATATATACTGCGAAGGTCGCAGAACACATATTAGCGTAACCAGGACGTGTCATATATGTTGCAAAACAGTATCGGCGCGAAAAAGCTTTCTCGAAGGTGTTAAGGGATGTCAATGTAGCATTAGCCAAACTGAATGTGACACCGCTTCACAGTAGAGCAAGTCAGCATGCCAACTAAACGTTTGCAATAAAACAAATCTTTTGGACCAAATATAATTTAAACCAGACACATAAAAAAGAGCTAAACTTGCCGCTAGCTTCTGTCTGCCTTTGAAAAACAAATGCTTATAGATGCCTGAGCACTCCTACGACAAGTCATATATAAAACGTGATGCATCTAGACAATCTCGTCGACTTTAATATAAACATTTTAATGCAATAAATAACCCGTCTAAATCTAAAATCTAGCTGTCCACCGACCAACCTATTCATTGATAGGACAGTGGCGCATTGCTAAGAAGCACGATGAAATCACGAGTCATCACAGATACATCTGTTTTGAGCCCCGAATATCCAAATGACCATCAGCATCTTCAAGTAAGCGCTATCAGATGTGTAAGCTTGACAGGAGATCCTAAGAGCTGAGTTAGACGAAGCTATGGTGGGCCAGGCGGAGCTCACTGTTGTGCTTACTATAGTAAGACCGCTCAAGTGAGAATGTGAGAACTCGCCCGCTGATGGATGCGATCGATAATGGCTTGCTGTACCAGATTGTCATGGCTAAGGTCCGGAATATCTCTGCTCTTATTCCGGTACACGTCTGAAGATGCAGTGATGGCGATGAGTTTCCATTTGACTTGGACGATATCCTGGAGGTAGCACTAAAGAATATTGAACCCTAGAAGAGGTTTGAAGACCGGCCTGTAAAGACATCTAGCCCAACGGTATACCAAGCTATTTGTCAAGCAGTGGCCGAATCTCTTCCAGAATCTGGGCAACGAACGAAGGGTGTTTGGTTTCGAAAATTTTTCAATGGTGATGGCGTGGAAATGCCGCAATTATCTGACGCTCGCACTCGATATGACCCCATCAGTGTCCTCTGACGGGCCGGAAGAGGACAAACGGAGTTAACCCTGTGACCGCCCTAATGTGGAGCCTGGTGGTGCAGTGCATTCGCCCGCGCCTCGCGACCGGAAAAGGCACATAGGTGCGCGGGTTCGAGCTCCACCGTTGCACATTTGTATTTATGGGGGTCCTATGAAGCAATGCAAAAAGCAGTCCCATGAATCTTAAATCTTGGCTGAGGGTCATACCGAAAAGTTTAACCCTGTGACCACGGCAAAGGCCCAGCGGCTGTCTTAAACCTGGCAAAACCTCAAGCTTGACACGCCCCCTCAGGACCATGTATACCGTGGCACAAACCCGTCCGACGTCGACATAACTGGTAATGGAAGGGAGGCCACTCCCACGGCTCCGAAAACGTCTGTTCTAAAAAGTATTGCCGAGCCCGAAAGATAAAGATAAATCCGAGCTTGTATGTCTCACATTAGTCACGCAGGACGGCTAGTGGCGCATGTGCATCATACAATTGCAAATCTATTTTGTGTAAAAAGTGAAGAAAGGCTATAAAATAGTGGTTCCTATTTTCCATTTCAATGTCGTAACGATAAGCGGTTAACGCACTACTTAACAAAAAAAGGACCTTGCCATATGTAGGCTTAAAGCCTGTCCCGGTAGAATTATTTCTTCGTCCTTAGCTGTAGATTTTTATATCTGAAACTTGGCACCCTCTAGCAAGAAGTTGCTTTTGTGCCACTCGTCAGGAATCACTAAGTGCGACATATGCGATTTGATATCCTAAAAAGCTGTCGTTATTCATTCATGTGCGTTTATTGAGCTTAAAACATGTCTTCGCCAGTTGTCAGCAACTGTATTCATTTTATGTGGGACTTATTTTCATCTTTAGAAGATTCTGAAGAGTCTTAGAGAGGTACACACAAGCTAAGTCGTAACAAGTTGGTCCGCCTTGTCGCGGACAGCCCACTATTTTTGGCAGAGTCGTGCTCAATATTAAATTACCTTGCTAAGTGATGGCGGAAAAAAATCAGGACCTGAGGTGCAAAGGCGGATCCGTAATACTATTCAGAGCCGCTGACGATTTTCATCCCTTTCTCTCTTTGTATTCAAGCCGACGCCTTGAGAACGATGACGAAATTTGGCACTCTTTTCAATGGCAACACGTTTTGACTATGTGGAGAAACTTGCCCGGTGTATCATTTGTTATACTGCCGGCAATAAACAAGACTACGGCAGTTTGCTTATTTTGTATAAATTATAATAACAGCTATACTTAAATGACCATCTAAATGACCATGTATTACCATTAAATAAGTGTTTGTACGATGGTTCATTCATACGTGACATAATTGTTTCATATTTTCACATAATTATTCTATGAATAGGCAGGTTCAACAACAATAAATATAAATAATATGCATTTATTAATAGCTATTAATATATAAACTATGGTGGGTAAGGTTAGCGAGCCACCATGTAAACAAACCATTGATGGGCCTCAAACGAGCCGCAGTTTAAGAAGTAGTGGATTATTATACCTGATATCTAAAGATATCAGGATATTTGTATCAAAAAAAGTCAAGCAAGTGAGCAGCTACGGCGTTCAGGCTGGGGAGCTCTACATAGGGTTAGGGTGTACAGGAGAATTATATAAACATATGTACTCTCAAAGTCGTTAATGATAAAACAATTCATATCGGTGTTTATAAGTAGACATAAAATTGAAATATTGACTAGTTGAGTGATATGGTTATTAAATTCAAGGTTTGAAGTCATCCGAACATCTAGATTACGCGTGAGAACAGTTTGGGTAAAATTGTGTTATCCATTGTGCAATCAATATCGTAATTTCCATGGTTTAGTACAACGAACCTGAAAGCAGTGAGTAGCACATTTTTCATTAAGTACGAACCGGTAATCTCACCAACTGCAATGATGCAGCACTGCATGATTGTCTGGGGAATGAATTCGGTAATCACTATAACAACTATGCAAGATTTTTCACTTCAGATTGATGCAATTGTTAACATTAAGGGCGAAGATAGCATAAAGGAGCGGAGAGACGCATATTCCCCAAGATAAACGGAAGAAAACAAGAAAAAGAGTACAAAAAATTGCTTATTTCAACCTGAAACTACGGCGATTTTTGTTTTTATTATTTTTTTAGGACTAACTGGAAAATATGGAAGCGTATTTAGACACTATGCGGAAAACAAATAAATTATACGGATAATTTATTTGTTATTGTGGACCGGTATTGAGTTACCGCCTCTGACCGAGATTTGTTGCAGCTGAAAGACCGATCGAACAGTAGATCATCTGTGTAAAGATGTGAAAAATGTTCCTGCGGAACATGTGCTGCTTCTGCACTCTCCAAGGAGGGGTTTAGTCTTTTCGTGGTCTTTTGGACAAGCAGCTTGCAGCACTTCCCTTTGCGATACCGCGCCAAGCTTTTGCCTTTGCCGGGTTGCCTGTAGCCTGTAGTAGAAGAAGGTTTGTGCTAGAATGCCTTGTGAAGGTCGTAAACGATGTAGTAACCTACAATCATAATTCAGCATGGTTGTCTCTTCTATCGTTTTGCCCTGTTATATTTCGCCTTCCTAACGTAAAGAATGAGTCGTGTTCGCTGGCAGACATTATACGCTCAAACCTCAGAGACTTTGAGAACGGTCTCAGACTCGACGGATTGGCCGGTCGAGTCGGCCACCAGAAACACAGAAAAATTGGCACTTCTGAAGAAGACCTAAAAAGAAGAGTAGTTGCAAAGTTAACCGATGGTGATGTGTCGGGCACTGCAAGGCTCATAAGCTCATGCGACACGTTCGGTGTCGAGTCCGACCACAGTAGAAGCTCTACGTGACAAGCATCCCTGCGCACCAACGGACTTGAGGTGGACAGATCCTCCTGCCGAAGCGTTCCCCGCGGAAAGCTTCCACGTGTCAAAGGAAGATATTTACCGCGCAGTAGGAAGCTTTTCTAGAAGCTCCGCTGCGGGTCTTGACTTCATTCGACCAAGGCTTCTGCAAGATTTACTTTCTCGAGCAATGGGTAAACGAGCGGAGGCTTTGGCCGATGCACTTGCCAAACTCATTGAAATTTTACTACGAGGAGAGCCGCCAAGAGATCTCATACCAATCATATTTGGAGCAAGGTTATTTGCTCTGAAAAAGAAAGATGGCACAACCCGCCCTATTGCATGCTCATCTACACTCCGCAGGATAGCAGCAAAGATCGCCTGCTGGAAAAAATCGTCGCAAATTGAGGAATCAATAGGTGACCACCAGCTTGGCTTTGCTGCTAGAAGTGGAACAGAAGTGGCGATCCATGCCGCACGAGCCTATCTTGAATCTAGGTCAGAAGACATAGTCATGGTCAAACTAGATTTTTAGAATGCTTTTAACAGCGTTCGACGTGACCATCTTTTAAAAGCTGTTGTATCCCATGCGCCTGATTTATACCACTACTTTGTGCAGGCATACAGAAACCCAACTTAACTGCTGTTGATGGACCACGTCATACTCTCACAGTCGGGCCTGCAGCAGGGCGACCCATTAGGGCCTCCACTGTTTTGCCTCGCCATCAAGGAGCTAATAGACTCTCTCGAGCCCCATTTAATGTATGGTACTTAGATGATGGCGTGTTAGCCGCTGACCCTGTAACAGTGGCCTCGCAATATTCGGAAAATACTGGATTTTGCAACAAAAAGCGGGTTATGCCTCAACCCACAAAAATGCGAACTCTTTGTGTCGGGATCATCAATATCCGACTCTTCGATCAGACTGATAACCGACCTTCTTCCAGAATGTATCAGGACAAATAAGGCCAACCTTACCTTATTAGACGTGCCACTTCTTGACGACGGGAAGGAAGAACAGTTATCTGGCTGGGTGGATAAGTTAAAATCCTCCTCAAGCCGCTTGGGTCTTTTGGGTGCACGCAGGGGATTGTTCTTATTAAGGTCTTGCTTCTCGACAGCACGGGTGAACCACCTGCTTCGTGGGATTGACCTAACGCAAGATTTAAATATTCTAGAACAATTGAACACCCACACGTTGAACTTCCTGTCTTCCTTACTTAACCTAAGTTTACCAGAGACAGCCCGCAGACAAGCCCTTCTGCCAGTGGCAAAAGGAGGCCTAGGCATTCCAGACGCTGTCTTGGTCGCAGGTCCCGCGGTAGTCGCTTCAATGTCTAGTACCTGGCATAGGGCGTCAAAGATACTAGACTTCCCAGCCGTCGAGCGGTTACGTTCTTTACTAGAAGATTCTAAGGAGTGTCTCTTGGCACGCACTGGAGCACCCCCTCCAGAAGAACCTACTTCCCAGGCAAGCTGGACCGCGCCGTTGGAGGATATACAACTCGCCAATATTTTTAATTCAACAGAAGACGAGGTGGAAAAAGCACGGCTCCGAGTAGTTTCATCTAGTGGTGCTGGTGCATGGCTCAATGCCCTACCGAGTGCTCCCGTTGGAACTCTCTTAGATGACTTTGTTATCAGGATCTGCGTTGGCCTCCGCCTTGGAGTCCCTCTAGTCGAGGAATATAAGTGCAGCTGTGGCGAAAACGTCTCACCTCTTGGTCACCATGGCTTATCTTGCATCCGCAGTTTAGGCCGTCGGACGAGACATGCTGCGTTAAATGATACCCTAGCCCGTGCTCTAAGGTCTACCGGCTACCCTTGTGTTCTCGAACCCGCAGGCTTGTACACAGACGACTCTCGTCGACCTGATGGGATGACCCAAACAGCTTTTGAAAGTGGCGAGACACTTGTCTGGGACGCTACCGTGACTGACTCTTTAGTACATTCAATGATCAGTCACGGCGCTACCCAGACTGGTTATGCTCTTTCGCATGCGGAAAGAAATAAGTGTCGGAAGTATGCACATATTGGAGACTCTATGGACTTTCGACCTTTTGCCTATGAGACTTTAGGGGGTCCAGGTAAAATTACTGAGGGAGTTATTACTAAGATATGCAACTGTCTAAGATTGGCTACGGGGGACCCACGCGCTGGTGAGTTTTTTCGGCAAAGGCTATCATTGGATATACAACGTGGAAACGCCACGGCGGTGCTTGGCACCTTGTCCAGGTGGTCTACACCAGGCCTGGACCTAGGGCTGATGTAGTTGGTCGTCACGTTCGCTAGGGGACAATTGTTAACCCCGTTACGAGTTAAATAAAGTTTAAGCCATTCATTACGCCTGTAGTCTTGAAGATACCCAGGAGGATTGTTTGCCTCCGTTATGCCAAAACGGATCCGGATCGGAGATATTCCTAAAGGGGCTGCCCAGCAAGAGGCTAGGCTTAGCGCGCTTTTAAGGTGCTCGTTTCGTACCCTATCTGAACTAGCTGCTTTTAATAGATTCCCGGCTCTAACACCACCCAATCGAAGAAGTCGCCCTATAGCTGCCCGCGCTTACTGGCAGACACCTCGTCACAGGCTGCCGTTAATACTGAGATTTTTTCGGGTGGACCGTGTTATTTAACGCAAGCATTCTCGTAAAGTGGTCGGTCAGGACTGCCGACTATGTGCGGCAGGAAGTTGCTGCAATCGAGTCACTTGTAGTCTGTGGCTCTGCTTCTTGGAGGAGTTCCCTGTCCTACTGTGCGAGGTATTTCTTACGTCGAGAAGCGATTCTACATATGGTCGTAGGGGTCGCACCGAAGGCCTTTGCCACTGGCTGCGCTTCAGTCAGTAGTCGTAGAGCGTTGTGGGTTAGCCGAGTCGGACAAAAATAATAATAATGTTCGAACCACGGTCTGTGCCGTTTTGGATAGATGGAACGGATGGCCGACCAGACAAGACACGTTCCAGAAGCGTTTCGAACATCTCGTCTGTCTCGACAAGAGATTCGGTCTAGGTACAACGAAAATGCCACGCTCGAATTGTCCGCGCTTGGTTGCATGTCCCACAAACGTTGGTACTGTGGTGGGGCTCACCACCCAACACCCGTAGATCGCTAGTGTGTCGTGGAAGGCTTTAGTACAATCCGAGCATGCCGATCAAACCTAGCATTAGGCGAAGAAACTAACAGTAATAATATACATTGCCTTGACCGTCTACCACTTGCTGAACCATATAGGTCAATAAACCACATATGAACGATGACAATATTATATACGCCAGATGTCTTATAGGTTAACCTTTAAACGTCGAAAAAAATTAAGGCAACGCTAAACGTGAGTTTGTGTTGCTTGCGACTGCAGCAATAATGGCCGGCACACATTTTAAGTGTGTGTCCTTTTATCGTGCCAAAATCGCTAGCGCTTGAATCAAGCTCGAAGTCTACGGACACAGGTAAATTGCAAGCTTTGATTGTGCCTGTCTCAAGTTCGGTAAGGTAAAGCTGACCAGTGAAGCTGCGTAGTATTTCATTTAACAGTTTGAGTCCTAAGCCGGGACTTTATATCATGTCTGACGGGTATACGAGTAGAATTCAAAACAATTCTGATCTAATATCAGCAGGGGAACGTGGGATTGTCCACGTGAATGGTAACGGAGGGGGCTTTGCTGGGTATTCGGGTTACTGGCGTACTACACTACCTTGTTATGAAGCGCGCGCAAATATGTTACTTTTTCTAAATAAAACACGTAAGGTAATTTCATCGTAGCTTTGGTAGCTTACGAGCTGCGCGAAGTACACATTTTTTGCAAGTTTGAGTTCAACGTTCAGTTGTCCAACAAACATCTTATTATACATATATGGCTAATAAGGTACTAAATAAAGAAGGTTATGACCTTACGATCTAGAAACAGAACGCGCAAAAGTAACTCTCCAAGGGTATTCAAATCTAAACGTTATATAATCGACCTGATTATGAAGAATGTCCCACGTTAAGACACCATTTATAGACTTCAACCACATAAAACGTTTACGCTTTACTCTATTTTTTTTCAGTCTATGTTAAACATGGTTAAGATCCATGCCTAAACGTTTGTAAGATGTTCACTAACGATTAAATGCGGTTTAACGGATTTTCCGTCACTTTTGGATACGCCCGTTCTGCGTGACTTCGTTTGTATAAACGCTATAAAATGGTCTGGTGTATCTTTCTTTAAACTGAGGGCGTATGCGTAGAGCAGTTATTCTAGCCAAACCCTATAAATGAGTAATTCAAAGGTTTTGATTTTCTTAGGAGAACGCTTCTCCTTTTAACAGATCTTTGGCACGGGTATTCAGGCGCAACCTTGTTTCTTTCATATTGTCTTTTTGTGTCGTTATGTCAGCCACCTGTGCTAGTGGCTCCTTATCGTACTTCCTCTAACGGTATATTGCCAATTTAATATGTTGGCACATGAACTGGCAAACCAGGGGGTATGTTGTGGTATTGTTTTCCTTCCTGCCCGCCACTAAGTGCACCCAGCGGATTGATTTGTCCAATCCGCACTTCGTGTTAGCTAGGAGGACATGATTTAATAAGTGAGGGCTAATTGAGCAGTTTGACGGCCTAACTCACCATTATGAATAAGTTGCGCTTAAGCACAAGAAGCGTTTGAGATCGCGAACAAGTGTCCGCGGTTGCGCTGCTCATGGCACTACTCGGTCACGGCTGAAGCCATTACGTAATCATAATCGGCGACATGACAAGAATGCAATTGCATGAAAGAGACGCCAATGAGATAAAAACATTCCCTGCATACGTATCCTGGATATCAATAGCCCTTGAATACGCTATTCGAGCGGGACTGGGCACATTCGCATTCATCTAATTAGCTTCCTCTTTCGTTTATTGCTGCATATCATAGTGCATATATCTCGCATACAATACCGGCCTATAAATAATACGATCGTAAATACATAGTCCAATGTTTTTTACTTTATTCAACACGTCTTCGGTACAACACAATTTCTATAGGCGCAAGTTCTTGTAAACATATGACACTTTGATCACCGTGAGACATACGGGCTTAGAATGAGCATTCATTTGAGGTTACTGCAATAAAACAGTAGTAAATTACATATACACAAATAAACACATTGCAAGCAAAGCATTACAATTTAATAATACACAGTATTCATAGGGTTCTCTTATGTGAACGTTATCAAGAGTCTGCTTATTTGGAGTCTAGACAAGTTGTGTGCTTATGTGTGTTTTAATTGTAATAAATTAACATCCTAGCTAGGTCTTATAACAGCGAATTGCACACTTGCTGTTCCAGCTCCGCGATAAAACAAACCGCGGGATATTGTGCAGCATGGTACCTGTCGCATTTTATTTAGCGTCTCATACATATACAATCATCATGAGGCTTTTAGAAACCATGGATTTGATACAGAGTGTGGTTAAAGCCATGTGCTGCAAATGCCATTATCAGATGCCTGTTAATCCCCTGCTTTCTGCCAAGTATCACTTGTAATCGCCCTAGCTTTGTAAAAACTCGGATCTAGCTTTTTTTCGGTTAACTTCCCATTGCCATATATGTTCTAAACACTTCTGTTTCACTTAAGCCATCTTAAAGCGTATCGTTACAACCCTTGTCGCCTTCCCCACTCTCTTAAGAGTGTATGAGAAAACAAATATCTATCATCGCAATGGTGGTTCCCAAAATAGGTACAAGTTTTCATTAATTCAACCCTTCTTCTCTGAAACCCTAAGGTATCCTTAGGAATAGCTCTTTCGTTCTCTCTGACTACAACTAGCCTTTTTGTAATTATTCTTGCAAAAATAATTTATATACATTGCACTTTTTGCTATGCCTACATATGCTTCATATAATACATGTATATAAAAAATATGCTGGCTAGCCGTTTGTATTAATGATGGAATGTGCTATGTCTGAGTAAATCTTTATACGTGTAAAGGTACACACAGAGTAGCCGATTGCACCTGTGTGGAGTGTGTGTGTTGTGTGGAGCTTCGAGACACAGAGCGTAAACACGCTGTACCCTCGAGGATAGGTTAGGCAAGCAATAGCATTTGTTTGGCCACAAATGGTTATATACTTATCAATGGTTATGTACTTAATTGACTTCGGCTTGTTGAGTCGGTTGTCCTGTATTGGTGCTAACTGTTAATGGGCGAGTGAGGACCGAGTACGAAGTAGATAAATGGAGAATTCTCACGTTTTTGGTGTGACCCACAAACTTCACTCGTTTGAATGCTTTGGTCTTCGGTTGATTGGTCGGCAGGCATACTTCGCGATAGGCCCTACCTCCCGGCGCCACAGTAATACTTAGCAAGCGGGCCGTGAAGCCGTGGTATGTGCTAACTGGTTGTTGCTACCAACACAACGTCTTCTGCCGAAGTTTTGAACACGATAATTGGAAGGCAGACTTACGGTAAAGGGACGACAACATGAACTACGATACGATTATTGAGCATCGTCTGTATTCTGCGATACAACGTTTCGAATAAAGTATAGACGTTATATATATATGAGAAAGCAATAAATAAGCAGAGTACAGCGGCTTCGCATACAACGCAGCCCTATGCTAGGATGTCGGTCTGTCTGTCTTTGTCCATCTGTCTGTGCCTCCACCAGTAGTGCTGCCGTCCGCCGGTGAACAATGGGCTCACTTGCGTACCGCGCAAATGATCGACTAATGATTATTATTATTATTATAATTATTCGGTTTCAATGCCTTCGTCCACACTTGCGAGCGACGACTGCCCGACCTCGGACGTCTGGCCCTGGTTGCAGTAGGGCCCTGGTGGCAACGCGAGTGCCTTTTCGCGTTCAAGAGCCGTCACAGGCCCGTCGTCGAGATAACCGAGCTCAGGGAACAGCCGAATCACGTGTAACCTGTCAATCGAGAACCCGAAAGGTATCTACATATGTAAGCGTGTTTATATATAAAAAAAATATATATATATATATATATATATATATATATATATATATATATATATTTACCAATCGATTTTCTGCCAAAACATTTCAACTGAGCGCAAAACACTAACGACAATGAATTATAGATGCGTTTACTTTGGCGTCTTCTAATTGTTTCGAAATTGGTCTTGGAATATATATATATATATATATATATAGAAAATATTGTGATGACTTATTAATCATTTACAATACGTTTGCACATTCGGCAGTGCTCCCCTATAAAAAAAAAAAAAATAAAAAATAAAAAAATATATATATATATATATACAAAGCAGAGTTTTAAAAATCGTACCGGTAGAGTTCATTCTGTTGTTCCGTGCCTCCGTTGAGATAGTTCGGGCAGAGTTCGTTGCCCATCATCGAGAGGAAGATGAGGTTCGGACATTGTATCGCAAGCGATGTAACAAACGGATGAAGAGCCAACACCCGATTGAAGTTTAACGACAATGACCGCAGCTCGGGCAGCCGCGGGAATGCTGTCAAACAGTCTAATCGGTTTCGATCGAGGTTTACTGAGGTCAGCCGTTCGAACTCCGTTAGGAACTGCACATCTCTGTAAAACGCGAAGGTTGTGGCAATCGATTAATGTACGACGAAGCCCATTGCATAAACGTTTATGCCATTTCCAAGTTTATATCATTGATCAGTGTCGTTGACGTGAATGTCTGGTAGCTTGTCTTGTGAAGATTCTTGATTCACTAAAGATAAACTGGGAGCAAGTCGTTATACTGACAGAATAGCGCACGCGTAACGCAACGCTCGTCACAAAAGAAAGCCATGTTTCAGTCTTCCTTGCGAGTATTCGCATGAGTAATGATGAGTATTCTGGCACCATGCCAATATACCAAAAGGTGTGCTGATTCAACTAGCAAGCTTCAGCGAAGCGGTGCGTACGTATAAGTGAATTTGAAATTTGAATATGTGAATAAGAGAAATAACAAATTATGGTAGGTTATCAATTTAATAAAAAATAATTAGTGGCGCGTATGCATAGAGTTTGCCTTATTGTATTGTTGAGGTTTTGGTCCTCTTCTATTTCCTTAGCCTCTGACAAGCGTAAAAGTAGTGACCTTCGGATGATTTTATGCTACCTAAACCTCGTTTAGCACCGTTCATAACTGGTTGTTTCCATTGGGGCTTGCACTAAAACACGTTTCAGTACAACAAAGTAGTAGTGTTGGTGCCGGCGTCAGCGGGGTGAGTCACGTTCGATCGCGCTCCCGGATAAGTACCGCTGAACCTAGTTCAAGCGCGGAAAATCTGGGAAATCTGCGGACCAACGACCGCCCTCGACCCAGTGATCAAATAGGTGCAGTTTATTGTGAGTAAAACGGTGAAAAAACAGTGAAAATCGATAGTGACAAACTTTCAGTCGCCAAATCGAACGCTGAATTCGAATCCTAACGGACGTAAACAAACGCAGGCCTAAAAACGAACCAACGTTTGGAGCCTCGAAAGTGCTGTGTGCAGATTGGCAATTTAACGGGTACTACAAATCTGTGTTGGCCACTTCGATTGGGCCGCTAGATCCCGAGATCTCGAATTAAGCCGAAAAAGTTGCGTTTTTGGTGACGCAAACAGAAGAGCAAAAGAAACCTCGAAAACCGCTGATACCGTTTATACAATCGGACAGCCCTCTTCGCAAGGACTCTATAGATGGGTTAAAGCCTATATACGGTGGCTACGTGCTAAGAAACAGCTTTTTGGCAAAAAGTTTGTATTTCGAAGACCAACAGAGATCAGCTGATCAGGTGATATCAACACCGCTGCGGCAAGATCAGCAAAGACACTGATTCAGAAAGCGCGCTTGATAAGAAGCATAACAGTGAGCTAAGATCCCTGCTAGCGTGTTAAAAACGCGAAATTTTGATTTTATTCAAAAATTTGCCTTTTTTTATACCTGCAGGCTTACGTAGACACTAGTGAGGGGGCCGAAAGGCCTTCCTCGCTAAATATGGATAAAGAAATGGAGAAAAAACAGGAAGAGCACCAGAGTATGGTGACATCCCTGTCCGGACTACTGACGAGGACAACTTCGGAACCCAATCTTGCGGTCCCAAGAAAAGCAAAGAAAGACACGGAGTCAGCAACGTTAATGAGCACGGAGGCAGCTGCAAGCAATGATTCGCTATGCAGCTACACCAAGGTAGGAGGTAAAAAGCGAAAGCAAGAAGACGATGAAGCGTCCGAAACGCAAGAGGATGCGACAACAACGATATGGGGGTGCAAAGAGTTTGACGAGTTGCTCAATTGCGCGCATAGCCTTGTAAAACAGACTATCCCAGCAAATACAAAGGATAACGTTAAAGGTGCAATAAAGGCTCTCGAAAGCAGCCTGATAGCACTAGAAAACAAAAGAAAGCTCTCAAACGACAGTGACAACGATAGACACCTGGATAAGCTCCGAGTGGAGCTAAACGAAAAAGAAAACATTAACAAATTGCTTTATCATCAATTGTTAGAGAAAGAAGAATTAAATAAACAGCTACAAGAGCATATTAAACAGCTCGAAGAAGCTGTAAAACAGCGACGAACGCCTGAGGAAATTAAACAGGCCGAGGAAGAGGAGAGGTGCCAAGAAATCTGGAACAATCTGCAAAAGGCAGAAAACGCAGACCAGGCGATAAACGAGTTAGCAAAGGAATGGCCGCGAAAAGCCTACCGTCAAACTCGAATAGTAAAATCTAGTATCCTAGGTGATAGAGAGGTGAGAGCACTCTTGGTACAGGATAAGAACGCCAAGGATATGGAAGTGATTAAGAGGTTAACACAGTATTTCCCCGCAGCCCCAAAACTGGCTGAGCTGACCGTGGGCAAAGTTGGCATGCTAAAGATTAGCCAAGAAGAAATCGATCTGGGCGAACCAACGACCGCTTCAAGGGACGTGTCGTCACACTCAACACGAACCCTGATAGTAGGCAAAATCGGGGAAGAAGAAAACCCTAAAGCCGTTCTCAAAACAATTGAAATGGTTATAGACAAAATGAGTAAGGTCATTAACAGAGAATGGAAGACAGAAGAAAGCAGAAGAAGAGGAGCTCTGCACATCACAGAAGGAACCAACCCCGAACTCGCCAGAAAAGCGACAGAATACTGGCTGCAAAGATTCGAAGGCGAGATTGATCTGTGCCTAAAAAAGAAGGCCCCCCGAACAGAGAGACGAACGCGAGGTCCACAAAAACCCAAGACCGGGTCAATTATCATCAATACAACAGGTGATAAAACACAAGCAGAATGGTCCAGCATTCTACAGCGTGATGTGGACACAACCCGAGCAGGAGTCACGGTAACAAACATCGTATATCCCAGAGAGGGCGGTATCAAAGTACTTTATAGGGAAAACCAAAAGGGAGCAACTACAAGCTTTCTAGACAGCATTAGGAACAAAACGTCTCTGCAGGCCACAGAAAGCCAGCCGAGCATGAAGATTCGTGTGCTGGGAATAAATAACGAGGTTAGCAAGGATACCATCGAACAGGCTGTTCGAAAAGCCCTCAATCTCGCCAACTCGGAGGCCATAGTCATCGAAGAACCCCGACAAAACAAGATGGGCAAGTGGGGGGCCACCGTCCTGCTAGAAAAACGGAAAGCAGAAGCACTGCTGGCCAAGCGGAGGCTGACAATCGGGTGGGTGTCGTATCCTCTAATCGAATGGGTAGTACCCCCGTGCTGCTTTAAATGCCAGAAAATTGGGCATTGGGAACGCGAATGCAAGGAGTCAAAAGTGGCAGACATACGATGCCACAAATGCGGAACAATTGGCCATGCGGCCAAGACGTGCGACAAAAACCCCAAATGCTACAACTGCAAAGAGGGTGACACCGGACACGCGGCCAACTCCATGGAGTGCCCGGCCTACAGGCAATGTATTCGAAATACAAGGGACCGAAAGAGCGAGGTAAGAGGCACGGACTCTAAACAAGGACCCAAAGCAGTCCAGCCCCAGCCCAACGCTAACGAGCAATCCACTTCAACAGAGGACAACATCATGGAGGCCGCCATTGCTGGAGACGAACAAACGTCAAGCGCCAAACAAGACGACGACGGCTTCGTCCCTTATAAAAAGACGATGAAAAATCCGAGAGACAGGGACGCGAACACCATCCAAAACGACGCCGAACAAACTGCAATGCATACAGATTAACTTGGGCCGGTCCAACGAGGCCCAAGCAATGCTGGACGCAAAAATGCAGAAAGATGATGTGCAGCTGGCGCTGATTAGTGAACCCAATAGGAGATGGCTTAATGACGGGCCGGGCAAGGAATGCCTTAGGGATGAAAACGGCGACGCAGTGCTCTGGGTCCAACCCACAGTACCCGTTAAGGCGCAAGGAGCGGGAAAGGGCTGGACATGGGCGGAACTTGACCAAGGACCGACAGTGTTCAGCTGCTACATATCGCCAAACACGCGACGGCAGGAATTCACCGATTTTCTGGACAACCTCGCGGAAGAGATCAGGCGATGTGCGGCAAGAAATAAGACCATCCTTATTGGGGGAGACTTTAATGCGGCCGCAGTGGAATGGGGAAGCCGACGCTCGAACGGAAGAGGTCGTGAGCTGTCAGAGTGGTTGGCCCAATTGGGCATGACCCTCTTCAACGATGGCCTGCGGCCTACGTTTGAACGAAGGGACCAGTCTTCGTTTATCGATCTAACGTTCGGTAATGAAGCTACGGTAAATTTGGTGACGGGGTGGAAGATTTCAGAAGAAGATTCTCTGAGCGACCACCGGTATATTCAATTTGAGTACGGCGCGAACACTGCCCAGCAAGAGGGAAACATCCGTCGCTTAGCATGGCGTGCCGATAAGATGGACATGGAACGGCTTCGTACGGAGCTGAGCGAGAGAAGCCAAAGACTTCTCAGAGAGAAGGAGGAGATTCTGCCCGGCGACGTTGTAGATCTTCTGCGGCGGTCATGCGCAGCAGCATCCACCCAGAGATCGACCGGAACGCGTCGGCACCCGCCGCCTAAATACTGGTGGACAGCAGAAATTGCTAACCTCAGAAAGGCGAGCAACGCGGCCCGGAGAAAATACACGCGGGCCAGAAGGAAGAGGATCGGCATAGAAGTAATCTGGCAGATTCTACAAGCTGCAAGAAAGGCTCTTAAAAAAGCCATCAGGAGCAGCATAGAGAGAAAATGGAAAGAACTGTGCGAAGAGGTGAATGACAATATATGGGGGAAACCCTATAAAATTGTCATGGATAAATTAAGAAGATCTCGCCCGGCACTCCCGAACGGGCTTGTGAAGTGCGCGGTAGAACGACTTTTTCCGAGTCGCGCTGACCCCGCTCGGCCAGAGATTGAGGTTCCAGAGGCGGGCGTGCCACCCATTGAGGATTGCGAGATAATGGCCGCCGCGGATCGCTCGCCGAATGGCAAGGCCCCCGGCCCCGATGGAGTACCAGCAGAGGCGGTGAAGATCCTCCTACAGGAGCAGCCAGAAGTGTTCAGGCGGATGGCAGACAAGATCCTCGAGGAGGGGGTCTATCCAACAGAGTGGAAGACAGCAGACCTGGTCCTGATAAGGAAACCAGGAAAGCTACCGACAGACCCAGGTGGGTATCGCCCGATATGTCTCCTAGATACCATCGGGAAGACATTTGAGACGATACTCAACTACAGACTGATTGCTGAACTGGAGGAAAAAGGAGCGCTGTCCGACAGCCAGTTTGGCTTCCGACGTAGGCGCTCGACAGAAATGGCCATCAATCTGGTGCTAGAGGAAGCCGAAAGGCAGCGACAGAGAAACCAGTGGTCAAGGGAGCTTTGCATGGTCGTCCTTCTAGACGTCCGCAACGCCTTCAACTCACTGAGCTGGAAAGTAATCCTAGAGGTTATGGCTGAGAAGGGTGTCTCTCCGTATCTGCAGAGGGTAATATCCTCCTATCTCAGCAACCGAAAAGTCGTGCATACAGACAGGGAGTTTGCCATGACAGCAGGAGTCCCACAAGGCTCTGTCCTAGGGCCCACGCTGTGGAATATGGCGTACGATGATGTGCTGCGGCTCTGCGACATGGAGGGCGTCCAGACCATTGCGTATGCCGATGACTTGGCTGTCCTTGTCACGGCGCGCAATGCGGACGCACTTCAGGGGCGGGCCCAGCGTGCCATCGAAGCAATAAACGACTGGATGGTGGGGCACGAGCTCCGGCTGGCCCCTGAGAAGAGCGAGGCTGTGCTTCTTACAGGACGGAAGAGGCACGGAGACGTCCGGCTGGCACTGGATGGAGTGGCCATTGAAGTCAAGCAATCAGCCCGATACCTGGGAGTGACCATTGACAAAGCCCTCAATGGCAACATACATATAGATAAGGTAACCGCCAAGGCAGAAAAGATCGTCAACAGCCTGGCTAAAATTCTGCCAAGAACACGTGGCGCGACTGAGGGCAGGAGAAGACTTCTTGCCTCTGTAGCAGAGTCCACCGTGCTTTACGCCGCACCTACGTGGGGTCCCAGCGCGATGAAGCTAAAGAGGAATAGAAACAAGCTTCTGAAGACGCAGCGCAAGCTCGCGATAAGAGTCGCTAGAGCGTATCGCACGGCCGAAACAACAGCGGTGATCGCGATCGCCAGGCTCATTCCGTGGCCTAGGCTAATCGAGGAGCGAGTGCGGCGAAGACGAGAACGCCAGAAGAAAGCGGTAGCTCGACAGCAAACGCTCGAGAACTGGCAACGGGAATGGAGCCAACTGCCAACGGAGGCCCCAGGAGCCTGGACCCGCCAGGTTATCCCCGACCTCATTAAATGGTTCAAAAGAAAGCATGGCCACGTCACCTATTATCTGACGCAGGTGCTAACGGGGCATGGATGCTTCCAAAAGTACCTGCACAGAGTGGGTAAAGTCGCGGAGCCTACGTGCGTTACTTGCGGCACGGGCGAGGTTGACGATGTTACTCACACTGTCTTCCTCTGCCCAGCACTCGAGGCGGCACGAGCAGGTAGGAGCGCAGTGGCGGACCCGTGCATGACGGTAACCGACCTGGTTAACGCCATGCTCGAAAACGAGGAGAAATGGAAGCAAGGGCTGGACCTGGTAGAAGGCGTAATGAGGTTGAAGAACGAACTGGAGCGAGCACGGGTGGCCGCGAGCCGACGACAAGAGACGTCCACAGCCAGCGGGTAGCGCCGAACGAGGAAAAGCATAAAGGAGAATAGCAAGTGAAATCTCCATGTTTCAGTGATGTAAAACGAAAGTGTACCGCTGGAATATGGTTATATGAATAAAACCCTAATATTAAAAAAAAGTACAACAAAGTAATATGGTGTTAAATGCTTGATTGATTGATTTGAGGTGTTAAATGGCGCCTTGTGAATCACACTAGTCGTCGTGAGTCGTTCTTCGTCCGCAATTCGTTGGCAATATTTTGTGCAATTGCGCAAGCAGAAAAAACTCGGAAAAAGTTAAAACGAACTAGTGAGATAGAGCCACAATCTAGAGTGGCGGAAGAACGAAACACCTGTGCGCGGTGTGGACTTACGTGAATCGATTGTTGCTTAAATCGAGCGAGTGCACCTGATTAAAAAACTGATCCGGGATCTCCTTTATAGGAAGAACGGTCAACTCCTCAAACGCCAAACTCAGAAATGTTACCGGCGAATCGGGATCACTGTAAACAATACAGAAGAACAGGTCAGGTTTAAAGGTTTACCTAGTTAGGTTTACAGGCGTTTTGCCCGAGATAGCATGCATTGCAATACGTATGACAGCTTCAGACATTACATGCCTCAGAAGCAGCGTGAACGACAACTTGCATGCAAATAACGAAAGATGAGAAACAAGCGACAGACAGCGGCAGCAACAGTAGCCAAAGAGCAACAACAACGATGGCAACAAAAAGTTATAATGACCGAAATTAAGTATGTTTCAGTACAGCAAAGTGCTATGGTGTTGTGAGGACTGGTAATGAATATATGTATATATTTTTGGTACTGAGACTACTACTACTACTACTGTATTAAGAGTATTTTTTATAAGCGTGCTTAGATTTTGCTGTTAGTGCTGTCTGGTGGTGATCCGGAGCAAACATGCGAGGGCGTCTAAAAAGCTCTAGAATTGGTGTTAGTACACAACGAGAACTCATGCAACGTCCAATATTTGGTGAATGCGTTAGCTTCGGTACAAAAATGCAGAAAATGAAGTACGCAAATTCCGTAAAACTTCGCAGTAACCCGCCTTGGTAATCGTCCAGCAGTATGGTGTACATTCGCGGTGAATACTCTTGCAGTTAGAAAAACGGTCAGAAGCCTTTTAACAATAAACCAACATTGCCTAGATCTTTTTTTAGTTTGGGTTGAATGCAAACTTTTTCTTCGCAGAGGGGCGATCCATAAGAATATTAGGCTTTGGTTTCCGTATTGTAGACATATGCATATATGTCGCAATTTCTAATGACGGTTACAAGCACAAAGCTTCTTGCGGGCACTGCTCTTCACGAACTTCTAGTTATTTCCTACCTTCCTCAATTTCTTGTTTTTTTCCTTATTTAGCATTTTGTGACTAATTTCGCAGGTACCCTTCTACTCCTGAAACGTCACACTAATTCGTTGCAGCCTCGACGAGAAACCTCCAATTCGTTCGAGATTTCGTGGGTTGTGATCCGTTGATCCAGACTCATTCCACTTTTTGTCTGTGAGCGGCGTCGACGGCCGGCCAGAAGAGGGGGTCGTTGTCGTTGCTTTTTCGTGCATCGGTAATCCGACAACATTACTACCAAAAGCCGATTATACTCACGGTTTATCCTTCGAGACATGTTGATCGCGAATTAGCCGGGCCTTATTGACCTTTTTTCTCTCTTGTTGAAAGCCCCACAACCAATGCAAACGTGGTTCGATCCAGCTCAGGTTTGATGAGTTGGTTTCAATGAGTAGCTAACGCTCTTCATTGAGACAAAGCAGAAGCGGCTAGCCCTAATGAATTGTCATCCCATTGACCACTGCTGGGAAATTCTGTGCAGCCCTCGTATGGTTGCACACTATTGCAAGAAGCAGCGGTAAAAAGCGAGTTTAAAGCGGAATCATTCAGCAAGCAACAGGTACCACGCATTGGGAACATAATGAAACCTACTCTGTTTGTCGTTCCAGTGTGAAGTGAGAAGCCAGACTGTCGCCTTCCTTTCTTCGAAATTCAGGATATTCACCCAAAGTGCTGCTCGACGCACTGGAATATGTGAGCAATTGTCTCATGAGCTTTACGATTTCGATATTAGCCCCAAGCAGGCCACTAAATTTAAGTATGGGCCCAGTTATTCCCAGGCATCTAAACTTTTCGGCTGGCCTATCAGTTACTTCTGAATTCTCTTTAGTATATATATATAAATATACATTATTATTTATATCTATTTTAAAATATATTTCAATAGATATGTGTATACGTAAACATGTCTAAGTATATATACAAGTATACGTTTTATTTAGCCTCAAAGATGGGACATGACATTTGGGTCCCCGTAAACGTTACGAGGGACCAGTGTAGGGACTAGCCATCTCTGACGGGTTCCCGAAAGCGAGCTCGCATTGCGACGTTGCACATCCAGCAGCAGACGCTGTCTGAAGAAATTGCTTGCTCTCGTACATCTGCTGGCTAGAATCAGCCGCTGCTCGACTTTCTGCCCCGCCCGTCAAAAGGTCTCGAAAACAAGTGGGTAAAGCCAGTACGGGTACCCGATGTTCTAGTACATCCTATACCCTGCCTGCCTCGGTGAAAGCTGAAGTATGACCAGCCCGAGCAGTGACCATTGCCGCAGCTATTAAGTCAGTAACTTAAAAAATCAACAAAAAGTTCAAATCAACAAATGTAACCGCTTTCGTTAAGGTCAGACCGTCAAATCTCTTCCTGCCCTTTCCGTCATGTCCGGTGGGTTCCAGGACGCACGGATACGCGTCTGCCGGCGCTGACGATACAGTCCGGTGCTTCAGTCCAATCGGACAACGTCTCCGCGGACGCAGGTGTGAACTCTATTTCCAAACAAAGTCCGACCGCGATCCTCACCATCTAACAGACTTCCGATCCAAGCAGAGCGTAGAGCGTGGAGCAATGAAGGAGACGGCGCTCAGCCTGACCATATCAGCGTCTGTGGCGCACCCCAAAACTGAATCGGGGGCGTTGCCCAGAACACCGTCGTTCAAGTGCCATACATTTAGAGAGCACTGGACAAAGTCGACTACACCCATTGAGTCATCCCACTGCATCTCAGTATGCAATATTATGACGTCATGTGGGAGATGAAGGCAAGAGCAAAGCAAAGGTGATTGGATCAATGGAATGGTTTAGGGCTAACTTGAGGGCTACTTTTTGGCTTACCAAGTGACAATCTATAAAGTACCTAACTTAGTCTGAAAGTAGATACATTTCGGCCGAAAAATAACTGTAAAAAACATAAAAAAACAAACAAGTTTCTGGCGTGCCTCTGAATTTGATCAAACAGTGTCCCGTCAGACCAAGGATAAGTATGCCTCATTTTTTCCTCATTCGTCGCGTTAGACCCCACATTACAAACAGCCATATACATATAATTGTAACTAAAAAATCCAACGTCAACAGGTAGTCGATTATAGCATTTGAGATGGGCCACGGATAGAGTTAACGCAGTATTTATCCTTATACTGGCACTAGGAGTACACATAGCGACGATACTGATCGTGCGTAATCGAACTGTGTTGAGTGAACCTACTCGAGTCAGCTAATACGCAAAAACACGCTGATTTTCAGGGTTTCGACAGTAGAGACCCGGAGCCGGTTTCACTGGCCAGTCTATGACCCAATTCCATGAGATGTTTGGACGATCTTATTGGCGCGGGCCGGTCAGGGGTTAAACCCCGTATCCTGACATTGAACTGTGATACGACTGTGACTGCTTTGTTAGCCCGCTCGTTTGTCAGCCATGACGATCTACATACCGAATACGCCCCAAACGCAGCGAAGGCAAGTTTATGATATCCAATGTGATTTTGTCGCGTTCCAAGACATTAGACAAGTCCCTCTCTTGTTTTCTTAATCGTCATAGGTTTCCATGACGATAAAGAGAACAATTAGAAAAAATATACCTTGACTTTATTGCCGCAGTTCTCAGGCCGGAGATTTTTCCCGGAAAGCTTATTCTGAAACTTCTAACATGAAAATGCTGTGTTGGAAGTTACCCAATCGGCTGCTGTGTTGGATGCTACCCAGTTGAACGCAGCTCCATGTCTGAAGTTCTCTTACGACTAACCGCAGTTTGGCTATACGCTCGTGAAGGCGCGATTTTGAGCATTCAGTTATTAACTGAACTGTGCTTATAAGTAAAAAAAACTCTAGTAAGTTCGAGTCGCCACATAGTGCGCTCTTCAGTTAAGCTTGTCATCCTGTCCTAACTTTCCTTTGGTTTTTTTGTGACTAGTCATTCACCGACATGCATTTCATGCTCCTATGGTTAGTAACTCCAATCTCTTCATCTAGGCACTCAAGAAGTTCGCGCATCCTTGTTTTTTGGTTGCGTTTACCCATCTGCGCTACCACGTGATTATGCTCTCACGTCATTAAGAGTCATACGTGCTGGCATGCAAACATTAAAGTGCAAATCTCTTCTACTCTACCTGCTCAGTGGCTGAGTGAGCATCGGCCACTCATAGCGGTAATCAAATCTTGAATTATTTCTCCAGTGCAATCTGAAATAATTCACGAGGCATATTACAAAAAAAGTATAAATATGGCACACGCACATATAAGATGACATGTTCATTGGAAACACGCATATAATGCAGCAGACTCCCCCACAAAGATTGCATAGGTAAATTATCGGATATCAAATAAAGCTTATATGTCGCATGCTCGATATCCGTATATACCTCTTAAAACATTCCTGAATGTAGATTCAATTTTTTCCATGTGATCTTTTTGCCAATCTTTGGCAACTCTCAAAGCATTTTACACTTTTAATTTAACAAAAAGGGTATGTCATGATTTAGGCTGCGCTTTGTATATATATGGCATCAAATGGCCCAAGAATATTGGTAATGCTTCCTTTGATGATATATATATATATATATATAGATCTGATACATGCGTATTTGGGTATACATGTCAAGCGAATAATATATCCAATATATAGCGTTGTGATGATGTTAGGTTTATTTATACGTTCTTAGTTTCTGGTCTTGGCTCAGACACTACTGTTAGACATGGATATGCATATATATAAGTGTGTTGATACAGGTGTACGTATATATAGCCTCATTCAGCAGATAACCATTTAATATTAAATATATAGTGGAAGAAGACGCCTATGGAACGCCTAAATCACCAACGTATGCTTGGCTGCGGCTACATGCAAATAGCCCCGGTGCAAAAGAAGGAGTCCTAAGAGGGAAAGAGGACTTACAGAGATGCAAAACAGTCATCGCTATACCGGCAACATGCCTGCTTTTGCAGGCAGTACCAACGATAGGTAAAACAACTCGCAATTTCAAACAAATGCAGTGCCTTAAAGAGCCGCCTTCCTTGCAAATATCTCTTTATATATATATATATATATATATATATATATATATATACCATGCCTCCATTACTCAACGTATCACGCAGTTACTTTCGGAAACATGGTTCTTGTTGCAATTTTCCTTCAACTCTGTCAAGGGCTTCCTACGTGGATGGTACGTGTATGAAGTCTCATCGATCTACAACGAAGTTGGTCTTGTTCATCGTATTATTCAGCCTCGTCAAGTCCGTCCTATCTCTTATCGTTTCTTATAACCTTCAAATACTAAGATCAGTATCTTGCTGCCGGGCTCCAACGGCCATGACGTTGTTATTGTTGTTGCTGTTCTTTTTGGTGTAGTCGTTGATAATCATAATCACTGCAATCACAGATCACGACGTTACAATACGGGTGGACGTATTAATAGTAGACGTTACTACTATTAATAGTAGGCGAGCAGAACGTTTTCCGCTGGAACTTTTTCTGCACGGGAACCGCACCCCATGAAGCAAGTGCGGCCGCCCAAATGAAGGACAAGAACAAACCGGCCTCATCCGTCCGTTTGCCGATGTCCCTTAATGCCGTCGCTGTCTTTGTCTGTGCTTAGTAGTCACTGACCTAACGACGGCTCTTTCAAGCTTGGCTCTCGCTATTCAAATGCGGTGCTTGTTGATGGCCCAGCCGGGCAAGGCTTGGTCCGCATATCTTGCCGGCTTCTCGGACACCTCGGGTTCCTGCTTGTTGCGTAGCCCGAGGCGGCGTAGGCTGTGTGCTCGATCGCGTGGAACGCACAGCTACATAGACATACATAGATGCGCACACATCTGGATGCGTACATGAACATATACGTACATACAGGTACGATTTTCCGATTCCACGTTGATAGCATGATTATACATGATCGTCCATCAAATGATGTTCTCCTGAACATACAAGGGAGCGCTTTCTCCGCCCGCTAGGCATCTCATTCTCTGATCTGGCCGGAAGGAAGGACCTTGATAGACGTCCGGACGTGGTTTCCTCTTCCCCATCAAAGCAACGTCAACCCGTCAGCCCTAAAATCAGACCCCCTCGTCGGTTTCGACCGAAGCCGAAGTCGTTTTGAATTGGTGTGGCCATTTCACCGCTGCCGGCAACACCGAAATCACCTTGTGCTCTGAAGCACGTAGCCGTAGTACGGGCGCCGGAGCACAGCGAAAGAGGGAGAAGAAATATTCAAGCTGTCGTTAATAAACGGCAGACAACACCGCCTCTGTGAAATTTGAAGCGCCGAAATGCCCGAGATTCCGACATTCGAGTTCAGCCCGTTATGTGTACACCAATGTAAAAACGTTTTGTTACGATGTATATACATACACCGGGTCCCCCAGCAAGATTTACAAAGCGACATAGGGAATTGTAGAGCTCGTTGAAGTAAATATTTTTTTCCAGTGGAACATAGCCTTTGAGAAGTATTGTTTCGGAGTAGAAATGATATTACTAAAATCCGTGACGCTGGTAATATTGCCCGACGTAGAAGCACAAAATTGCCATTGCAAGAAAACCTGCATCTTCTGAAGAATATGTAACGCCGACCAGACGATGAAACATGGTGGTTAAGAAGAGAATTCGCCAAAAAGTTAGCTACTTTATTATCCTTACGCCCAATACCTAAAAAATGCTAACCATACGACCATTTGCAGCGCTCAAAAACTAAACACATTCAAATGCACATTTCATTTTGATACAAAATATATGGCGATGCGAGCTTCGATTGCGGAGTAATTAAGATTTTTTTGGCGGACATGTCGAGATTGATAGTGCATGCACATATGATTTAAACATTTCGGGCTGACCCTCAGCCAAGATTTAACGTCCACGGAACTGTTTTTCACATTGCTTCATAGACGGCCTCTATAAATACAAATGTGCAACGGTGGCGCTCGAACCCGCGCACCTATGTGTCTCCTCCGGTTGCGAGGCGCAGACTTAAGCCACCACGCCACCAGGCTCGACATGCACAAATGACCTAGAGTGAATTATCTGACGGATGCATTCAGCCCCGACATAACTGCCGAAAAGCATTAATTACTCCGCAACCATGAATCAAATCCCCGTAGATTTGATGAGTTTGGATACTGTAAATAGTCATATGGTTATGATTTTGAAGAAGAAACAGGTTGTTTCATAAATGCACATGTTGTGCTTCTATGTCGGGCAATAACACCAGTGTCTCGGATTTTAGTACAATAATATGACTCTCACTACGAAACAAGACTATTCCGTTGGAAAAAGTATTTACTCTACCGAAATCTACATGTCCTTATGTCGCTTTTGAACTTTTCCCGTATATATATATATATATATATATATGTTGTAGGCCCAACGATTCTGTTCAGCCTCAATTAAATCATTTGTTACTTATACTTGAGGGTGGGGAGTTGATATTAGTAATTCTCGTTACGGCAAACGTTAGTATCATGTTGCGACGCTAGTTGCTGTTGTAGTAGACTCGGTCGCTTAGTCTCCTCTAGTACTAATAATAGCATAGTGAGATAGAGCTTCGAAAGTTCGACATGCTATCCTATTTCGTTATTCGCTAAAGTCACCCTACAGAGGGGCAGTTCCCTGAGGCGAACAACTTATAAGGAGTGAATGCGCGATAGAAAAACTTATTTACCGACCAATTTCCCGAGTGCGAAAAAAGATCATTCGTTTCATCAATCGATTATATATATAAATATACTTATATATATATATATATATATATATATATATATATATATATATATATATATATACAGGGTCTACACACATTTTGGTGGGCTACCCAGCAAAGACGGAATGCGTTAATTCAGATCGGTTTGCGTTAGCAGACAGCCCACTCACAATAGAACAAGAACACATTGTCATCATGGATGGCCGCCGCAACATGGGCCCAGAATATGACCGAAGAGCAACCGTTATCCAATTGCTTCGTGCCGGACATCGGCCAGGCGAGATCATCAACATTACTGGATTTAAAAGAGCAACGGTCTACGGCATTGCCCGACGCTACAGAGATGCAGAAGAGACGGGGCTAGGTGGTGCAACACCTAGAAGGAAGATTCATAACCGCCGACGAGAAGTGAGGACACCAAAAGTGATCAAAATGGTGCAAAACTGCGTTTTTAAGAATCCAAGTCTATCGATGCGCCGTTTAGCGATCAAATTCAATATGAGTGATTGTTCTATGCGTCGGATTATCAACGAAGAACTGCGCTACAAATCTTACACGTTTAAAGTCAGACAGATGTTGTCTCAGGCCGCGAAAGATAAGAGGATGACTTGCTGCCATCTCATCCTCACGTTTTTGAGACACGAAATGGCGGGACATCTTCGATTCTTCTCCGACGAAAAAATCTTAACCATTGGCCAAAAACATAACCCGAAAAATGACCGGTGGCTCGCAAAGAACCCTGAGGATGTACCAATCGTGCATAGAACCAAACATCCTGCCAGTGTGCACGTCCAAAGTGTTGTGTCGAATGAAGGAGACGTGATGCCCCCACACTTTTTTGACAGACACGAAACCGTAACAAAGGAAGTGTATTTACGTGTTCTGCGAAGCGTGGTAAAATCATGTATTGATAGAGTGTCCAATGGAAGACAATATGTCTTTCAACAAGACGGCGCTCCCGCCCACACCAGTAATCTCGTCCAGGATTGGCTACGGGGCAACATGACGGCGTTCTGGGACAAAACGATATGACCCCCTAGCAGTCCAGACTTGAATCCCCTGGACTTCTATGTATGGGGCGTTTTTGAGAAAGAGGCTAACAAGTCTCTACATGCAAACACAGAAGCGCTACGCAGAGCCATTGTCGAGTCGTTCAAGAATCTCAATCCGCTAACTTTGAAGAAGGCCTGCGGGCGCTTTCGCGCCAGAATTGAAAGTGTAATTGCTGCTGGTGGTGGCTACATTAAATAAAATGTTCCTCAGGAGTGTACCTAACGGCACGTAAAAAAAATTGACGGAAATATTCGTTTTCATTTAGATACAAATTGCGAAACGGGCGATAACGTTTAGTCTCGATTTAGCTGACGCACCCTGTATATATATATATATATATATATATATATATATATATCCCTTGCTTTCTAACGCCGTTTTATCGCAGTGCGGAAGCAATGCCTATCTATTTACTCGTCGCGTGGCTACCTCTAGAAGAACAGGAATGATTATATGTGAGCTCCACTTTGTACGGCACACGATGATAAATTAATACTGCATCTGCTAAGCTGTCCAAGGTGTGGAGGTGGATGGAGCCTCAAGACATTGAACTAAATACCGACAAAATTCGACAATTTCCTTGTAGTCGCATGGCAGTTGCCTGACATGGCATGCTATGCCCTACACATTTTGGCTCCTTCAATGCGGGGTGGGCAGGGGGAACACGCTGAGAGGTAGATTATACTAGAATCGTTAATTGCCACCACACTGACCCGCCGACATGTCATTATGCGACAATAATTAATGTCATATAACATGAGACTTGTATAACGCAACTTTGATTTTAAAATAGGCGTTTACGACTCACGAATCTCACCGTGCTTCGTTGTGTAGCCGCAAAATGCAATTCCTATTTAGACATGCTAAGAAATTATTCAACAGCCGAATTACCGAGGAATAACGGGACAAGGATGCACCGGTTCTAAAAGATGGTGTCATTTGCGTATCTTTACCAACAATGCGTGAATGATTGCACAGCATTATTAACTAATTAGTTGCAATTACACTTCTCAGTATACGCCCTTGCACAATGGGATTGCCTACGGCTAGATCTAGATCATGTATTCATGGCCAAAATAGACGACTTAAATAAATATAAATTAGTAATGAAATTTGTATTAATAGAAGTTATACGTGTACGTAATAACAATAATACTAATAATAATATGTATTATTATTATTGACGCATTACAATACTGACGACAAATGGAGGAGAAGTGAGATGACGTGTGAAAACCTTGAAAGATGCAGCATTCAGTAAGGGGCATGGTCTCTCACTGCGGGAGGAAATGGGAGACTAGAAGGGTATTTAGTAGCTTAAAAGAGATCACCAACAAATATGATGTTGTTGGTGAAAAGGTGAAGGCAATATTGCAATCGATATCAACGTACGTATCAGCCTACTTACAGGGATAACGTTTATCTGGAAAAATAACACTTATAAGAGTGGAAAGTCTATAAAAATAAAGTCGTCGTCGCTGCGGGGGCCTCACAGTATGAAACGATTCTGCGTAGCCCTGAAGAAGCATCTTTTTTCAGCTTAAAAGCTTGACACTAGTCGTCCGTCGAATAGCCCGGCCGATAACAGACGTAATAAGCGTACGCGCTCTCCCTGACCTCCTGTCCCATATACGTCAAAGTGGAGCATGAACTCAATGTGTCGAATGTGTGCATCCGGACGCAAGCCAAACTGGCTACCTTCAAATTACAACGATCGGCCAACATTATATAACGAGAGTGGCACTGAATGAATCAGTAACTGTGCGACGAAAACAATTCGATTCGATGGGACAACACGCATGTACGCACACGTATTAGGCAAGTTATTATGAACACAGGGTAGGTATTGTTGTCGGCCTGTGCCGATAATGTGCCGGCCCCGGCGTCCTCTAAAGCTACCAGGTGAGCAGCCAATGGACGCGTAGGCGACTTGCGGGCCCTAACGCTGCCCGGCGTCAAACAGTTTTCACAGAAAGACAGAATAACAAGCTGCTGACGACGAGCTGCCAGCTGAACGCTCATTGCATTCACATGTGTACATCCACATATTGCCGTGCTACGATCCCACTCGCGTTGGCCCACCTACTCTACGACTGTGGAACGTGTTCGACGAACGTACATGAGGCTTAGCGCCAACGGCCAAGGATCCAGCTCGCATCGAAGGTTGGCCTTCTATGAAGTGCACTAGAAGAATAGGTCAAGGGAAAGGAGCTGAGCAGACAGCAAATGCGTGAATAGAGCCAGCAACAACAATAACAACAACAACGGAACAAGACATAGAATGAGGATGAGAGGTTACGGATACGAAATAATCGAGCGAAATGGAGAGTGAAAAAGAGAGCCCGCGTCCGATCGAACGAACGACCGACCAAACGAAAACACTTCCCACAGCGTGGGATGAGGAGGTATCAACTGAGCGCGGCCAAAGCGCGGCCTGTTGTCCGCGCATCTACGCCAATGATTATACCGTGTTTACTACGAGTGGTAGAATTCTATGCAACTATTATAATAATAGTAATATTAGTAATAACATCGCCTGTTATAGCTCTAACTACGTTATCCCGTTACGGAATTTTAATAGCATTAAATAGCAGTGACGCCAGCACTGAACAGCCAGCGTGTAACAGAATCGACAACGATTGAGCAGAATGCGCCCTACCCAGCCTCCTGTAAAGAATAACTACACTTGAGATTAGGCACAATAAGACCAATTAATACAAGAGGGAAAAAATGATGTAGATCCTGTTTCCACGATGTAGGGGCAGAGCAAAACAAAATCTATTTTCAGAAAGCCAATCAAAAAGTCTTTTGAGAACGAAGGCAACTTCAAGCTCGAGCTTTCGCGTTTTTCATATTGTCTCACCGTTTCCTTTAAATGGGAGGCGTAAACTAGAGGCACCGGCAGCACAGTCCGTATGCATACAAGATCTCCAACCTGGCGAACCGTTGCAACGCTGTGAGAAAGCTAAACACGGCCTAGTCCTTCTCCGAAGACTTCATAGCAACGCAGCTGTCGTATAAGAGACGCCAGCTGATCGGTGGTCGCGTTCGATCAGAACGAAGTGACCTAAGTAGTACATAGTCGCAAAGCAATCCACGACAAACTTTTAAAGGGGATGGCAGCACAAGTAGCAACTTGCAAGCGGCTACCATAAACAAAATTCCATTCGAGAGACGAGGTCGGCATAGCGGCACGAGGCACAGCCACTTATTCCATTCAACATGGCCACAATCAGCTGCCGTTATCGTCTGATAGCTCTACCTCAGAGAGCCATCAATATTGGATCGGCCAAACCGCACTCATGCAACACCGGTCAATCGTCGCGTCCATATTAACCAAATTGGAGCAATCGGATTTGCATCGTCCGTCTCCGCTCGAGATGGACGTATAGAGAATCCAGAACGCCTGTTATATATGTATATGTATATATGTATATGTGTATATATATATATATATATATATATATATATATCTATATATATATATATATATATA
>QVRM01000787.1:0-28166 GCA_003439945.1 Dermanyssus gallinae
GAACTTAACCCACGATGGTCTCGGTGTGTGCAAGGTGTTGCAATGGAGCCGGTTCATTACCGCCGACCCTACGTTGGAGCTTCGTGTGTGATGCTCACAGTTTCACTAAATTCCACTGTAGCGCACACAAATGTTCCTTCCTCAGGACCAAGTTGGGTCCCTGCATCCGCAAGACACAAACGATGTGTCCTCTTGACAATCCCGGTGAAACGCAGGCGAACAGTTCTGGTTACAAACAACCAGTTGTTCTCCCATTTTGAACAGGAGCGAACTTTTTGCACTTTTGAACACCACGGTGGCAGACAAAAAGTATGGATGAGGCTTTAATTGCTTTTCTGAAAAAGCCGACGTGTGTCATCCAGTTGCATTGAGCGTTGTTCTCGTGCACATGACTTACATGTTTTATGTAACAAATTCCCATCTTATTCAGACTGGTCCTTGCGTATGGCTTTATTGCAGATCCAGTTGAATAGACGTCTTTTGCAGTGTCCCTATTACAGTGTGACTCATTATAGCTTAGAAATTATATATTTTGCAGCAAGTATATATTTGCCCTACCTGTCTAAATAAATAGGTAACAATTTGCGCCGATGACACTATTTGATCATTACAGCGGTGGCGATCTTGACCTATGGAGCACACTTAAAGTAATAAGCTATACATTTTCTAATTGTAAGCGCTCTGTGAGTGTAATTTGCGGATAGCGACCGTCATCTGACACAAGATAAGAGCGGGAGAAAGAGAGAGACATGAAACACACTACCGTAGGCTTCACGTTTTAAAATGCAGACACTTCACGTTAGTTACGCATAGTGACCTCGAAGTGGTGATGCACCGAATTTACGGTACAATTCTGTTGTTTTGAGGATGCGGTCAAAAATTGGCATTGTTTAGCTGCGTTAATTGACAGCCGGCCGAATCGCGTTAAAGCGCAAATTGCAAACGTGACAGGTCGGGTCACTTTTCGAGCTGGCGTCCAAGTATTAAAATTCGACACAATTTGGTCTCTGCGGCCGGCATCTATCGTAATCAATAATACTTCGCCGAACAAATTGCCTAGACAGCAGGAAGAGAAAGGAAAGCCACACTAAGCAATCGTTTCGATGGCCTTCGGTACAGTAGCATGGCTGTCTACGAGCTTTTATGTTCCTTAATATATCTGCAGATTGTAGGTGTTTCTTATCTTCAATATATATACATATATTGTGGGGAAAATGATTTGTTATAAAGGAATATACCGGCCTATTCAGTAGAAAATTCAGCTTTTTCTGCAAGCCATCAAATTTAGGCTAGCAGAAAAGAAACGTCGGGAAACATTTTTGAATCTTTCGGTTGAGTGATTAAAAATTTGAACTCTAGTTTTAACTTGAAATGAGGGTAATTGCAATTAGAACTATGCCCCTTTCTAGGAATCATTTTGGTACGATATCGATAATAAATTGATTTCTAGTTACTAAGGTTTCACTCTGGAAATGTCGAAAGTGTGTGCAAATATACCATTAGGTATTTGTATTGCTTCGTGAAGCATGTCACTTGGGTCACATTTGGAATAACATGAAACTCCTTTTTCATGTTACAAGAGGTGCTCGAAAAAGCGACCGTCAGTCATCATAAACATTCGGTAGCTATTGCAACTATTTTTCGCACGCGTGTGAACAGGTTAGTCATCTTTCAAATAGTTCGATCGTCAATTAAATTAAGGAATCTCGTTGACGGGTCTTTTTATGTGGCCTCAAGGAAAGAAGTCCAGATTTGATAAATCTGTGGATTAGGCGTGGTCGCTGCAGCGTCCACCAACGGCTCTGCTGGATACGAAGAGGCAAAAAAAGATGTGAAGCTGGTGTTGATTAGCAAACCCAGCAAGAAATGCTTTGACGACATTATTTAGCCTTGTGACACTGGCCACTGGAGCTTGACGACCGCGCTGTGAAATTTACTCACCCTCATCCGCACTCATTTTATCACTTGGCACGGTGTTCACTACTTGCCAAATGTAAACAGGAACCGCTACGTACCAGCAGACGGGTGCAAGTGCGAATATTTAAACGAGAATATCACGGAGCGGCATCACGTATGTGAATAAATTGCGCTAATTTTTCAACTATCAATCTTTTCGCAATAAGATCAATTGAATTGTAAAACAAATACATATAAATGCGTTATAAAGTCGTCGTTATATATATATATATATATATATATGTATATATATATATATATATATATATATATATATATATATATATATATTCAGATTCAGAGTCAAATTCAGAATGTGGTTTATTTGCGAAACTGCATTACAAATGCTTAAGTTTTCGGGAAAAATGTGACATTTCATAAAATAGAGAGAATTTACACTGTCACGTGGTTATATATATACAGGTGTGTACACAGCAAACCAGTGATCAGTTTATAGGTGTGATTTAGCATTGTAGCAATTTGTAGCAAGCCTTTGTATGGTGGCTCCTATAACTCATGAAGCAATTACCATCTCCGCAGCTCATCACTTCACAACGCCTGCTAATACTCTAATCGATCTGTTATACTAAAGCCGGAAGCAAGATACTTTTTTAATTCCCGCATAAATATATTCACAGAGGAGAGAGATCTTATGCGTCCTGGTAGAGCGCTCCAAACATGCGGCAGCCGACACAATAGGGAATGAGACCTAAGTTTCTTTTGTGGTTCGCGGTCTCACAAATACTGCCGCTCTACGCACTTGTCCTTTTCCGTCTAAGGTACCAAGGGAATACTATATCCGCCGGTAGTAACCACGAGAGGTTTTGTAGGCAAGCGTGGACCACTCTAAAATATATATTTTTGAGACTGGTAAAAGGTCATAAGCAGCGAACAGATCACTAACTGACTCGTAGCGCCGTCGGGAGAAGATGGCACAAAGTGCATCATTTTGAATCACCTGGACCCTTTGTAGAATGGCTCTGCACCCACCACCCCACAGCAGAACACCATAACATAAAATAGATAATGTAGACAGTTAAAAGTCCCTAAGTGGGAACCCCCACCTGCCTTAATATTCGCAAAGTTGCAATAACCGCATAGCACTTTGGTATTAATTGAACTCATGGGAGAATTCCAGGATAAATGTTCATGCAATACCAAACCGCGACACCTCACCGCTTGAGAACGATCTACCGTATTAGCACCCAGTCGAAAACTATCAGGCAATTGAAGCAGTCTTCTAGCGAGTCGAAACACTAAGATATTGATTTTGTTCGTATTCACAACCAATCCGTACTCATTAAAAACTTTAACAACTTTTTCAACCAACTCAAATAAAGCGTTAATACTACTATATTGTCGTGTCGTCAGCCAAAGCTATCGCCTTTTTCAGGTTATCGTGGTTGATTTTCAAGGGTATGAAGTTCAGTAATATAAGAAACATAAAGAAACCAAGAACAGAGCCCTGTGGAGTCCCCAAGCCAACAAGTTGCCAACTAGATTGAAGAGGTCCAACATTTACAGACTGAGATATATCCTTAAGATAGGAAATAAACCAGCTAACTGTGGAGAGCGTGCAGCTCAAGTGGGTCAACATCTGGGTAAACAAGTCATGGTCAAGGCAATTGAAGGCAGACGCCACGTCCAGGAGCACGCCCAAACAAGGCTGGTCCATTCCGACCGAGTCAACCACATGCCGCCACAGATGTGCTAGGGCTAAGTCTGTCGATCGGCTTTACGAAGCCAAATTGGTCTGATGAGAGAAAGTGAATGGTCTTTAAATAACGAGTTAGGCTCAGTAGCACTAATTTTTCTAAGATTTTTGAAATATAGTCAACAACAGAGATAGGACGGTAGCTGGACGCAAGACACCTTTTCCCTTTACCCTTGTATAATGGGATTATGTTGGTAGATCTCAGACATATATATATATATATATATGCACGTCGCATACAGGCACATTCTAACGTCTCACGAGCTCAGTAGGGCGCCTCAGACTGCCGCGGTGTTGTTTCGTTGGACGTCAAGCGAGAGACTCGGAGGTTCTAGGTGTTCCTCAGTTGTCTTTTCCTCGTGTTCCACGAAGGTGAGTGCCCTTCCGAGATCCCTAATGAGTTTTGCGCTAATGTTTCTCCCCTCTTCGTTAGCGTACGGGGCGCGTAACAATCATGGACGGAATCATGCAGGTAGCCAATGGTTCGCGTATTGCCGACGCTCACCACTTTCGTCGAGCCTGATTGAGTAACCTACTTGGGTAGCGCCACAAGGCCGCTATCTTGCCTGGTATTCTTTTGTCGTTTTCACACAACCTCGGTGGCTCGAGGATGCAGAGACGTACGGCTGAGCTGAAAGCAAGGGCACGGCTCTGTCTTTGAGAGTAGCGTGCCCAGATCGGCGTTTTGCATGCACGAGAGACCATGGTTACCTAGTGAGCCGACATGCTCTCTGCAAGCACAAGCTCTGTGCGGGTAAGCTAGGGGCGCTTCGAGGCGCAGTCCGGCTGCAATGCGGATACTATAATCGGCAAGGGAGATGCATGCCTAGCTCGGCGCTTGATAGGGCGTCCGGCCAGGTGTCATCGCTTTTGCTGGAGACGACGCACGTTGGCTGCAAACAGGCGATAAAAATCGCGCTAGTCTCGCACGTAGTTGTTTTGTCCAAAGAGGTGCGTCACTCGTTGTAAAGTTTCATGCGGATGTTAAAGTATGTGTCTCGTACGACAAAATGACGGAATTTGTTTGGTTTACAAACAGCCAATAGAAATAGAAATAGGTAGTTGCTGATAAGATTTGCACCTCGTATCAAATGAGTGAGTGACGCGTCCTCGCACCTCGTCTCCTACCAGCACCATTACCACAAATTCGGCTTTTACTATTGCTACTACTACTACTACGACGACTACTTCTACATCTAAATTGAAGATCGTCGTCTATTCGAAGATTTCCCTTGAGGCTCTCCCCGGCGGCGGCGACAGTGTTTGTGTGTGCGTATGTGAGAGAGCGCGTGTACAATGTGTGAATGTCTCTGTGTGTCTGTCTAGTATGTCTTTTCTTTCGCGTTTCTACGACGTGTAAAAGAAGGACGATTACGATACACCGACAAGCGACACATGGTCAGCAGTCTAACGTTGCCGCCGGGGTGTCGGCGAACGGCCCAACGCTAACTGGGATGACTGAACGAATGAAGGACGCCGTCGTACCGGCAAGCCCACCTTCTGTAGAAGCCGTAGTCTTACAAGCTGTATGTGGAAACTGTGGTTGCAAGACGAATACAATCCAAGAAGATGGTGGCGGTTGTTGCGATGGTAGCTTGAAGGGCGTTTCGCCTCTAGCGAGCAAATCTTCCTGATACGATGCCCGGGTTCGTAGGACAAATTATCGAGGCCGGCGATCGAGCCAGACCTTAACGGACAAACGGCGAATGGGAGCATCTTGCCTGTCGAGAACTGACAGGCAGCGGAAACCTGTCCCGAAATCTCTGTGGTGCTATCATTTGATTACTCGCGTGTGCTAACTCTGTTGCCAACTGTTCTTCTAGTAGTTGATGTCTTAGTTGTTATTGTAGTAGCTGTTGTTGTCGTCGTCGTCGTCGACGCAATGGCCGCCCACAGCTAAGAGCGTGAGTGGACCTGAGCTAAGTGAGCGGGTTGGTGTGAGTCCCGAAGGATATCCCGATACGAACGGACGAAACGACACGACACGAAGGCTGTCTCGCAGGTGCCCCCAATCCATAACGTTTGCCGCTCCGCGCCAGTGTCAAGACGTCTGACAAGTCTAGGTCAGCTCACCTAGGTGACCCGAGAAATGCTGCCCCTTCGGACCTACACAACAATACATATATATATATATATATATATATCGCTTGCCAATATTAAAATAGAATCAACAGCAACGTTCTGTATATTCCTCATATGGCAAACATTAGGTGAGGCAAATCTACAGTTACTTGACAGAGTAATTTTGTTAGCTGATTTTGGTAGAAAAATATTGTTTCATCTCTTCAAGGGACGGGGGAACCAGATTGACACAAAAGCTACAGTCACGATGGGATTTTACTTAGGACGAACGCGTTTAGAAACTGTCGTCAACGAAAATCGACTCATACCTATACACGACGAATGCAATAAAAAAGTACGACCTGGCGACCAGCCGAATATCAAAGTAGACATGCAACTACGGCGTTTGCAAACTACATTTTCCACTAAGCGTTATTCAGTCCGGAAGGATTCTACGATTGTTGTGAGTGTAGTTGGCGCGCGAGGTGCTTAGGCCTAGTGCGACAAATACCACGCCGCAGCAGCAGCAGCAGTTCAATCAATACCCAAGCTAGTGAGCCGATAGGAAATCCAGTGATGTATAAAGAACACATAACGCAGATGTATATCATTCACCGAGCCAGGGTGTTAACAAATTATAAGAGTCATGTATGCGAATTGTTTTTCATACATTTTAACGAAGCGTTAGCGCTTTTCACAGTTCTAGTGATGTGCGGGCGCGCATTTCCGGCGAACGTAAGTCGTGTATAGTAAACCGCTTTGATTGGAGGACCAACACGGGGACCTGTTGACCGACACCTGTCGTGACAAGAAAATCTCAAACGAATGGGTTACTTTCTTTTTCTTTACATTCATCTCAACAAAAACGTTTTACTGCAAAATATTCACTTTGCGGATTATTATTATTACGACAGTACAAAGTGTGAACACTTGCATCCCTTAGTTGTCTTTAGCCAGCCGGCTGTGGAAGCGGAATCTGACCGATCTGACTCGACGGCAGTCGGCACAGAATAATGATATCTTGTCGGAGGGACCAGCACCCCTTTGCATCGCTTTTCCATTTCTACGCGTTAGGCAACTCACACAAATGTCATGGTTCTGTGGCGTAAGTACCTGTATCTGGAGCGTAAGATCGGGCTACTTATCAAGATACGCACCAAATAATCTTATCTTTAATCCAGAACGGGGTGATTATATTGCCCAGTCGTTTGGCGTCACCGGGCCCCAGTCTGGGTTCTATGGTCTTATTTTTAAATATATCGCGAGATTTGTTAATTCAAGTATAGACGCCCTATAACTAAAGAGAGCAGGTTATTTGCGGACGTGACTTACAACGTCTTATCGTCAGCAATGGATACAAGAACGTCAGACAAAATCGCACTCGTAGCAATACGTTACATATGTCGGCGATGATGTTGGGCAATTTCTCTAAATTGTCTATCAATGCAAAGACACACGACATTGAGTATTACATGCAGTCTTCCAACAGGTGTTTAGTCTCATACGCCTGGCATCGAAGCAAGCAACATTGTAACGTTCCAACAAGGTAGCTATTGCTTGTTCCAGGGGACTCGTGCACTGTATTCAGCCATCTGGCAGCGGTACTAATAGTGATTAACAAAACCGATTTCCCTTAATGTCTCTTCCGCCTCTTGTTATCCCTCCAGCTCCCACGCAATTTGCCCCAAGACTCGACGCAACGGCCGCCGCTGCATTAGTGCATTTGCAATGACGCCAACAGTTCTATATTGGCGAAATCTGTTTCACCGAGCCTAGTTACACGGCCTCACCTAAACATTGTTCTCCTACAACAATGTTATACAGTATACTTTATTAGGTATAGTTACGCCTACACATGAACAATGAATAGAAATGCCCGGATGTACTATTAAAGCACAGATCATTCACATGATATCCATGTGAATCAGGTCCGGATCGCCGAAATGTATATATATATATATATATATTTATATATATAGATTAGGTAATTTGTATATATAATAGAATAGTTTAGACGGGCAAGGATAGATCAAGGTTAGGGAACATAACACCTTTATGCTTGCATCGATCATACAGATGGCGCTACTCGGGGATATCTGATCATTACGGTCTAATATGGGGACACTTTATTAGGCTCCTACCCTATGAAAACAACATATTACCTGTCCAACAGGGTAGCTAGACATCTTAAAGAAACGCAAGTGACGAACAGCCTACAGCAAGAATGCTCAATGTCACCCATCGTATTTGCTACAGTGTTAAGTCGACGAAATTACCGTTATTTCGGCGCACAAAAATAAAGTTGTTGTAGACGAGCAGACTTTCTAACTTTTAAAAATGCACGAAACACTGTTATGTTAAATACTAAACGACTGTCTAAATGTCGGCGATTTTTTCACGCGAATCAGGACTAAAGAAGTTGCAAAAATATTACTAGCATCAGGCGCATCACTTCTGAAAAGCATTTTAAAGGTGCAAAGACTGGTATTTCAAAATGCGAGCTTTCAACAGAAGTCTACCCGCAAAAAAGTTGCTATGTTTACTTCCAGTGGCGACTGAATACTGTAGTTTGTGACTGCGAGTTGTCACAGTAAACGTATTGTGGACACAAATATTGAGAAAAATCATTAAGGAATTGTTCATGACGAGTTTTGACGTATGGTTTGATAGTACCGAGAGATTACTGCCATACAGGTTTAGACACTTTATGGAATACAACTAAACGCTGGTAGCAGTGGAGGCTTGGGCAGCTAAGATACCGTTCTAAAAGACAAGCAGCGGCGATCTCTCTTTTATTTATTGAAACCTAATTGAAAGTTATCCTCTTGCGACATTTCATATTTTAGGTTGAAGAAAGCCTAGATAAGTCTAGTTTGAGCACGGTGTAGCCTAGGTAACGGCAGGGACGAGGTAATGGCATTTGACAGTCTCCTGGGAATAAAAAGTCTTTTCGATCATGCCTAGGGCCTACGGCGGCATAAAAATGGCCACGGCCGTATCAAAGGGAGTCACATAGGAGCAGAGACAAATAGGTTTGCAGCAAGGCATCTAACTACAACATTGGAACGACAAATTCTTGATTCTGCTTTACGACAACGCAGATTGTATTTCAGATTGTCCTCCCAAACTCAATTCCTCTTTCCTCAGCACCTGTGTAACCCGGACTTGGCTCGTGGAACTTCTTTCTATTTTTTTAAATAAAGAATAAATTTAAGATTATTTTTATTTATTTTCAAAATCAGGTCATACTTAATCACGCAATTAGCGAAGACTTTTAAGAACAGTAATAGACACTAACGAAGTGGAAATATAAATACTTAACTCAACTTGATGATAGAAAATCCATTGCTAGAATCTTGCTGAACAGGCATATTTCAAAATCCTAACAATGTAATTTGACAACGATCATATGTCATCATGTTGGCTCTGCTAACAATGCTAGTGGGTTGGTTCTACACTTTTTCTAACTCTCTGGCTTTTGAAACAACTTGAAAGATGTAGGTCATTGAAATCAACCAGTTAACCTCAAAGTCAAGCACTAAACGACTTTGCAGACGAACGCGTCTATGCTGACAGCAGACACCATGAGGACAAACAATAAATAATTGCAAAAACAAAACATTAAAATTTAGCACAGTGCCGATTAACGCAGGGCATGGCTTACAGCCAGTCTTTGCTAAAGAGGTACGGTACCAGCCCCACTAGAAGGATACGGATGTTGTTTAATAACGTTGTTTTTGTAGTCATCGATACTGTGAGGCCAGAGCAAGTTTATCTACATCATTAAGTTAGTTGCCGCCAATCCGTCGGGGTCAAGCAATGTCGACTGAGCTAGTTAGAGGTATAACATGGATTGTGCAAGGTCGCTATGAGTACTGCTATAAATAGACTTAAAGCACACTAACAAGTCTCAATGATCGGCAGACTCGTGTGGCCGTGTGGTTCCTGCTGTATTTTGTGCCACGTATTTTATCGTAAACTAAATACGCTGCTATGCATGGGAATCAAATCCTGCGGAGGCCGAGTTCTTTAATCATCGTTGATTTGACGGGATATGATTCTGTATTGTTCTGCGGTTGGCCCAGTCCAGCTCACAAATCTAGTATGAAAATTCGCGAATCTGGCCACAGACAGAATTAGAGTGATCATGGCATATAGTCGTCAGTGAATAGTAAAAAAAAAACAAAAAAGGGCCCCGATTATGCCCCGACTTCCGACTGTGGCGAACCTTGAAGTAAAATGTTGCCGTTGCCGTGCCAATAGGAGCGTTCATATAGGTGGAGAAGCTAAGAGGTGTTAGTCGCGGTTGTGGTTTAGACGATTAGACTAAATATATTCAATTTTGCTCTACCCACCAGAAACAAGTATCGTATCAATTTCGATTTGCAGAACAACTGCTCGTTCATTCCTGGTAATGCTTAAGACTGTTTGGTTGATGCTAGTGTTGTTCTTCGTGTTACAATTGCTTCCATTATTGAGGTAGCAATAGAAGCATCCCGATATTCGTCCCATCGTGCATGATCAAGGCTTGTGCTGCTGGCATTATGTCTCGTAGAATTGGCATTTTGTGCCCTCTTATGTAGTAGTAGTAGTAGGACCGGGATTCCGTTGGTGTCTGCCAACAACCTTCTAAAGTCGCTACTCACTCTAGTCCTAATCTAGGTAACAACACTACACTGGCTCTCCATTTTTACATATTATTGCAATAAAACTGGCTGTTAAAAACAAGGACTCAATAACAACATTTGATCATTCTTCTCTATTTCTCTCCTTTTTAGAAGTCCCTCTTCAAGCGTTCGAGTGCTTCGGATACCTACGAATTACGTGCTTCGGCTACCTGCGAATTACTGAATGTTAAAAAAAACTCCATCAAGAGCAATCGTTTCTCTCTGGTGTTATACTAGATAAACGCTTAACAGATCCCACCTTCTCGAACTTCAATTAGGTGAAAAGCCTGCTCTGTTGTTATTTAATGCGAAGGGGAAGCCTGCTACCCTCTTAAACTGTAGAGGTCTTTCGTCCGGGTGGCATCCGGGCCGGTTGCAATCTGTCTACCTAGAAAAAATGCAGACACACAGGCATCTCTCACACAACTCGTGATGCGCGCGATACCGGCAATTGCGAGGCAGAGACATTTCCTGCACCAGTCGACCAACGGGCGGAATATTACCCCAAGCGGTGGCTTGCGGGACCGCGCGTACAACGGGGACCTGGGCTAGCCGCCCTCGTTTGTTGTGCTCGTTTGGCCAGCCGAAAATGTACGTCTTTCTCGCCCGGTTGGTAGGTTCTTCTATTTATTCATAACAGGTCATCAGTGCGCTTGTGTACAACAGTTATCTTTCGCTATCTCTTGGCGCAGTGGCGGGTGGTTTGGTGGCATCAGTATGTCCGGTGGTCCACGTGCATTACCTAGCTCCGTCGTCAGGTACCCTTGCACATTGCGCACTCCGTTCCTTTGTCTCCCTTGCCTGCCTATCCCTCTCTCGCTCTCTCTCCCCTATCTCTCTCTATCTATCTCTCTCCCTCTATATCTCTATCTCTCTCTCCCTATCTTGAGTACAGGAGCGGGCTCGTCTCGTCGCGCCGGTGTCTAGTGCAGGTGTGAGTGCGGCCCGGCCGCCACATCATTGCCTGAGGGGCGATTAGACGGCATATACGCATACAGGTGTTCTGGGCCCCTGCAACTGAAGGTGTTTCGTCATTCTGTTGAGGCTTGAGTTCAATCTCTAGGCAGTCCTCCTCCTATAACGTAGGACTTTGTTCCACACTGTTATCGCTAAGCCGAATGAAGCTTAGGCTCCTGCACTATTCATTCAGGCAACGTGAATCTATATTAGCCAGAGGAATACTTTTTCGTTATAATGTATTCATATTTGCTAATAATTCATTTTGTATCCATATATATACATATATATATATATATATATATATATATATATATATATATATATATATATAGGGTGTTTGCAAAATATCTGAGAATTATAGTAAGAACTGTAGCGCTCATTAAAGTAAATATTTTTTCATGGAACATAATGTTTTGAAAGAATTTTTGTTTCGAAGTGAGAGTTAAATTACTACAATCTGTGATACTGGCGTTTTTGCTCGACGTAGATGCAATACATGTTCTGTTGCGAAACAACTATTATCCTATACAAAAACCAAGCACATTGTCGTGTTCGTGAGAAAATTCTGTTTTCTCCGAACATACAACGCTGAGCAGAAGATGCAACATAGTCGTTTAAGTTTAAGAGATAACTTGCAAAACTGAAGTTATTTTATTAGCCTCCACGCCCAATACCTCAAAAGCATTACCCTACGACCTTTCACAGTGCTTAAAATTAACATATTCAGACAAAACGCACATTTTGTGACGATCATTTGGTACCAAATATAAGGCCGCGCGAGCTGTGATTGCGGAGTAATTAAGATTTTTCGGAGGGCATGTGGAGATTAAGTGCATGCATAGATTTGGTACCAAAATGATTGGATGAATATTCTTCGGAAAAAAACTGAATTCTTTCACGAACACGACAATGTGCTTAGTTTTTGTATAGGAACTAGTTGTTTTGCGACGGCACATTTAATGCTCCTATGTCGGGCAAAATCACCAGTGTCACAAATTTTAGTAATTTAACTCGCACTCAAACAAGACTTCTATTTGAAAAAAATATTTGCTTTAACGAGATTTACAATTCTTACGATCGATTTTTAGACATTTTCCAAACGCTCCATATATATATATATATATATATATATATAATTCCATTGTAGAGTCCAGTAAAGCTACCTTCGCAAGAAGCATAAGGGCCTACTGACGCTACAAATCTTTTGAACGCAGCTCTTAGGCTTGCAGTCATTCTCTATTACTAAGGGATTTGCCGACTTGCCTTAAAAGCCAGAATCTACAGCATAGCTACAGCAGAACGTTTTTTGTAGAAAAGTGGAACGCATTGTAGCTTCATCAACACTTAATTAACGCCGTGGTTGATTGTTCAAAAAATTGCATAGATGAACTGGTAGAGATGATATCGCATCTACTTTTAACACTAGAGCTAGCATAACTACACTCTAAAAACCAGCCAAGTATATTCAAATAGAAAGTAAGTTGATACGATCGTTCATTGTTTCTGGAGACAGCACGTTAACATCTTAAAAGCACATAGGATATAATCTTGCAACCGGGCACTGGTCGCCACGGGAGCAAGCTTCGATGAGGGGTTATCTCTTGCACTAAGCAGGCTCTTAAAATGTATCATTTATGTCCCTGGAGACTTCCGTTGGGACCGCTTGAGATCGTTTCATTGTCTTGCATATATCGAAAGCCTGTTCCAGTGTGTTAGTAGCTTTAAAGGAATAGCTGCTACTCCTCGGCAATCGCTTTGTGTGTTTAACTTATTCTAGGCTAGTGATATCGAAAAGTTGTAAAAAGTCCCGACAGAAAAACGACGTCATGAAATTTCTGAGAGTACGCTAATAGTTAAACATTTAGATAGGGATGCCTATCTAAACTCCTAAATATTAAGCATATAGATGCTAATCGATTTTATATATATATATATATATATATATATATATATATGTATATTTCCCTAAATTTCGATTGAACCGGTTTAAGTTTTAATATGCCGATAAGAATAACGTAATAAGGCATCTAGAAACGCAACCTGGGTGTTTAGCGTGGCTTTGCGCATGCGCGGGCATCTGTGCACGACGAAAAAGAGAAGTACACAGTTAAGTGATTTATTCAGTTGCCAAGGACGAAGCAAGACACCATGCAATGGACGCATGCGTCGTCACTGCACCCTGAAAAATTCAAAGCTGTGCCTTCATCGGGCAAGTGATGCTCACCGTCCTTTTCCATGTCCTACAGAAAAGCCATGGATAGTTACTGTGAAACACTTCGTGTATACAGGGTCACTCATATCATTATGCACTTAATTTAGGGTTCGGTAGAACTCAACAAGAAAATAATTTTTCCCAATGAAAGGAAGGGGCGGAAACATCTTGTGTAGGAGAGTGAGTGAAATGTATAAAAGTTGTTATTCTGCCTTTTTTCTCCTACATAGTTGTGCAATTTCTACGTTTGCGGGAGAACCAGTTAGCAAGTTGTTGCGTTAGCATGAAGGAACTGATCACACCGGCATGTGTGCGAGGGACACTTCGCTAGCTTGCGTAGCAAAAAGCAAATAGCCAGATTAAGGAAAGTCATAAAAAGTCGATATGTTGTTATGTCTTACGTTAACGCTCTTACATGCACTACGGTAAAATGTTTCTATTACGACCAAAAATGTACTTCCAAAAGACTACCTCTAGGCAATAGCAAATTAATAATGCCCACCATTTTCGTACCAAAGTGATGGTGCTGCGTTACGTAGTTGCCAAGTAACTATGCTTTTTCGACAGTCAAGTTGTTGTGTTTTACGTTAACGTTTTAACGTTCAGAACCGTGAAATTTTGCCAAGACGTTTCCGGCCCCTCCTTCCATTAGGAAAAATTATTCTCTTGCCGAGTCCTACCAACCTTAAAATTTGTACTTAACTTTCTCATACACCCTATGCAAGTAAGCATGCCTTCGCTTTCGACATGGCTGTCGAAAAAGCTTAGTTAGTTGGTAACTACGTAACGCAGCACCATCACTTTGGTACGAAAATGGTGGGTATTATTTGCTATTGCTTGAAAGTAGTCTTTTAAAGGTATATTTTTGGCCGTAATAGAAAAAAATACAATTTTGCACGTAACGTAAGACAAAACAACATATAGACTTTTTATGACTTTTTTCAATCTGGATATTCGCTTTTCGCTACGCAAGCTAGCAAAGTGTCATCCATTGTGCAAAATGTTTTGCCGAACACGCCGGTTCTTTTATGCGCTGACTAGTTCTCCCGCAAACGCAAAGACTCTGCGCAACTATGTAGGAGAAAAAAGGCAGAATAACTACTTTTATAGATTTCATCCTCTCTCCTAGACAATACGTTTTCACTCCCTCCTTCCATTAAGAAAAATCATTTTCTTGCCGAGTTCTACCAAACCTTAAAAAAATACATTTTGTTATGAATGATCTTGTATATATATTATACAAATGTATATACTTTAAGATGGCACATATGCATAATATAATCGTCATGGTATACAATTTTAACACTTTAGCAACCGTCCCACCGGGCGAATAAGTGCAGAGACCGTCGTTGCATCTGGCAGCTCGCTGCGTTTTATGTAGCACACGTTCGCAAGCAGAACCGGAACGACATTGATCGCCTTAGGTCGAACTCACCAAGTAACGACAGCCATTCATAATGTACCTTGTGTACACGTGCCGACTACTGCACGACATTCTATCCCAAATCTCAGAACGCACTTCATATATATTGTGAGTGAAACATCTATCTAGCTGCGCAACATTTGCAGCTGAAAGGTGGCCTCACACCCTTCCCAGGCTGTCGCTCATTATATTAGCACAATTCCGAAGCTCAAAAAGACCGCACTCAGCGACAGCCTTCGAGAGTCTCTTACTTCTGGGTGAACTCTGCAGGATATTCAACTCCATCTAGAGCAAACGAACTGGGCTGCTCTTGAAAAGAGTGGTTCTGATCTACGATAACGTGCGTCCACACGTCTCCAGACTCACACAAGGTGTACAAGCCAAGTTTAAGTAAGAGAAACTTGAGCAGCCGCCCAGGCGTTTTCATCAATTTGGTGCGCTAAAAGCATTTCAAAAAGAGGCGCTCTAACTTGGACGACGAAGTGTAGTACACAGTAGATGAATGGTTCTTGTCACAGCCGCAGGAATTCTGGAAACAGGGAATTATTTGGCTTGTGAAACAGTGAGATAGTTTTACTCAGACCTCTGGTGATGACATTTGAATAAGAACTTCAATTATACGTGATTCGTCCGTACATTTTCCTTTGAACTCTCTCTCTCTCTCTATATATATTGTTATCGTTATTGTTTTTACGGCTGGGTACTAATTTCGTTCAGGCTGTCTCTGCTCCTTCTATTTGTGCTGCTAGTCGCTGTTGTGTTTTTGTTGTATTTTCATGTTTCACAGGATTATATTATGAATTTATGAATAAAAGTTTTTTTTTTATATATGTGATGACTGTTGCCATTCTCGCCCTTAAAGAAGCGTTAGGTCTAAGGCCTTAGGTACCTATATTCCGTAACCATCAACCCAGCCATAAGAAATAACGCTGCCATTCAAAGCAATGTGGGAGGCGCCACAGTATGTATGTATGGAAAACAATAAGTAATGTTTGGTTTTATTCACCTAGTTCTATGACAAATGTTTGTTATTTGATAGCACCCGAGGATAACAAATCTTAATTATCGTAACGATGAACCTTAGAGGTAAATAATCATTATAATCTACGCGTGATACTATTGTGCATGGAGCCGCTTGCTTTTTTGAGGAACATCGTTCCGTCCACATCGTGCGTAAAGCTTAACATCACTATTGTTGTTAGAAAAGAAGGTTTCTCTGAAGCGCACAGCGGGCTTCTACATTAAATAGAGTTTAGCTAAATATTGACAAGTTATAACCAGCTAATCGAAGTACGCACAATTACGCATTAACCACGGAGTATAGTGAGTCATTTTGGTGCGCAACCCGTTAAATTCAAAGTTCCATTTAATGCTAAACTCGGTTCGTTATTTCAGCTTGAAACATATTTTCATATATATAGTCAGCGAAAGCAAATCGGTTTTTTTGGTCTATCTCAGGGGTCTGCCTCAATGCTTAAATTCCACACGAAATGTTGTACATCGATAACGATAATATAAGAAATTAGTAGAGAGTAGAGCTAGATGGAGGTGGAGTTAGATGTCGCGTGTATTGTGTGCGAAACATATTTTCGGTATTTGCTTCAAAACTTTTGCACAGAATTAGTATTTATATATATACCTTGCATATTGACGAACAATCAGACAGGCGTATATGTATATATATATATATATATATATATATATATATATATATATATATATATATATATATGCGTTTCAAACATGCGTTTTCTTGCACGTTCGCCGCTTCTCATTTCGGTGCACCTGGTCGTATAGGTATGTATATAGGCGCTGGCTGTTGTCGATCAGGTCGAATTTCGATTTGCAAACCCGAACTTGCGGGGCTTACTACGGGTTCGCTTGGTTGGTCCGTTGACGACTATGATGATGATGACGCCGCCGCCGCCGCGGCTCGCAGGAAGTATTTGAATTATTCTGACCTCTGTCATAGACTCTCGATATTTTCCTTGTCGATTTCCGTCCTGACCGCATTTCCCTGGCCGAGCGTCGGCAATCGTGGACCGACGAACCGGCGGCGTAAGCGATACAGAGAGAGAGAGAGATGGCCGTCATAGCAATGACGGCCTCGCCATTGCTATTGGCGTGCGCGCACGAAGCGCGACACGCATGAGCGAAGGGGATTGACAAAATCTGTGAGAGATCAGGATCGCTCGAATCTATCAGCAGTTTTCGCCACACATTGGCGAAGCCGCCGCCGCACTGAAAGAGCGCATTGTCGTTGGTCTGCTGCTGCTGCTGCTGACTGGCGGCCGCAAGATCAGATTCCATCGCAGAGTAGACCAAAATGAAACATCATCCGACGATTCATGATGTGTCTATGATTTTACCTGGTCTTCGATGTGGCACTATACCTTTCTCTCCGGATATATATATATATATATACACTTGTACTTGTGTATGTATCGTATGTATGTATTATTTTTACACCGGGTACTTGTATTACACCGTGAATGTGTCCCTTTAACATTACAAGAGAACATACTCCGTGTTTGGTCGTGATAGTGAAAGTTAACACGACGAAAAAAGTGCAAAGCATAGCCTACTGAGCACACTGTTTGCCATTTGTTTGCCTTATCATCTAGTTAGAGACACTTAAAATGGCCTGGATAGATCATCACAAATCGTAGCAACGCTGCCTTAATTTTAGGCGAGGTATTGTGGCTAGACAAACAACTGATGAAATTAGTTTTACCTGAGATGTGACCCTGCATTTGCGCTTGCAGAGTTGATCCAATTCCTTGTATGTGGAACTTCACAGACACTGGACAGTCTGAGGCTAAAACATAAAACCATGGCTGACGGCTTCATCAAAGGCTTTGGAAGCGTCGAGTAGAGTAGACATCACAGCTCAGAAATAAATAAAAAGAATAAATCGCTTTGGCAAATCTATACTCAAAATAGTCGCTCGTGTGTTGCCATTCCCGCTTTTCCTTGACGAGTAAAATCATTTTCTAGGTAGATTGTAGCTGGTTTTTGAGCCATTTTGTCGACACTTTTTCATGTTTGTTTATTGCTCACAGATCGGCAGTTGGTTTGCTCGTCGGGTTGCCGTGCTTGGCCGTTTACGGGCTTTGTTGGGTTTGTCCTTCCATCCATGCTTATTCGTTTGGCCGAGCCGATTCCAATCTCATCACACTCATCCCTGCTCTGCCGACAACGTCGTGCCTTCGACGGCCTGCCTTCATCACGTTGCCGCGCCGTTGTCGGATGTTAGGCAGGCCACCAAGATCATCAGCCTCAACTCTAACTGAACTCCCGTCATTGCTTGGTTGCCCAGTGCTGCTGCTGCTGCTGCTGATTTTTGATCAAATGCCTTTGTCTTTGTTAGTTTGCCTGCGTTTCTGCTAGACGGTATGTATGTATCTGGCCCCGGTGGGCAGCTAGTTGGGCCAGACCTTTAGCCGCCAGATGACCCGGCCGTCAATTTTGGCCTGCAGAATCGCTTTCTCCTTCGATTCGTACACTCGAAAACGTGGGGGTTAAAAGGACAAATTTACTCCTTTATTGAAAATGAAAAATGAGGGAAGGGGCTTTTTACATTGAGTAAATAAGGATTTTTGTAACAGCCGACATTATTCGGCGTTCAATACAAGATAACGTTCTGATACATAAAGTGTGTGTGTTTGCAAGATGAGCGAATACACACGTTATAGTAAATCTTACTATAATTTTCTCAGTAGCTGCAAGATAAATTCATTTGATAAGTGCGACTATTTATTATCACTATTCGTTGTTTAATTCGTCCATACAAATTGTGCAGAAATGCTTGATGGAAACATCTCAAATATTTAAAACTGAGAATTGCTAAACGGTATCTGCTCGAACAGTAAAATGGTTTTATGAAACAGATAGCACATATTTGTATAATATGTAACAAGACAACACGTCGCATTAACAACTTATGAAATTATATATATTGTATACTTACGCACATACTAAATTAAGGTGAAATTTTGTCCTGTGACGTAACGTAGTTATTCTATAAGGACGTACGTAGCAAAACGTTTTTTAAATCCCGGCAGTTCCCACAGTAAATCGAATGAAGGAGACACGATGAGAAGGTTATGCTGTATGTTTCGTAGAATATTGGACTATCGGGTGCAACATTTATTTTCTTTCAAAGAATCAAACATTTATAGCTATGAAACGATAAACCTTATTAACTATGAGCAAGATGTTGCGGAAAAGAAAGGACAACAATTCAAGTATATATATATATATATATATATACATTTTATTTAAAAAAATTATATTATTCTATTGCATGGCCTTTTTGGTGACAATAAATCAAATTCAATATAAAAAATAACAACGTTTTCGTGCGCGCTATGCCGTCAATGACGGTAAGGATTACTATTTTTCATGTTCCTGTTGAACCCGCGCATGTTACGCACCAATGCTGTATAAGAACATATAGAGAAGGAGTAACAACATGTGCTGGGAACCCCACGACCTAATCACCGACAAACGGGAGATGATTGATAGTAGGAACAAGGACAAACCCTTGTTGGGCGTGTAAGCTCGTTTAACCAACTACAATGTTTTGGATAAATACTGTTGTAAACCGTGGATAGCCATACAGCATTATTTGTAGCATTGTTCGAGGGTAGTTTCAGCCGTAACCAAATATCAACTTTCGTCAACGTTTTGATAGCACTGTTAAAATAGAGTAAAAGTGAACGCGTTTTTATTCGATGCTTCGATTCGAATTTTGTCGACAGCCAATTGTAGCACCGCAGCCCGAGGTAGCAAGACCGTTTACTGCTACAGCTGTTAGACATTAGTTGCTTTATAACTTCAGGTGGGAGAGCTGCTTCTAGTTTGGTTATACATAGGGTGTATATGCTCCTACGCATGTATATTTACACTAAACGAAACTAGTTTTTTAATATTCTGGGGACTGCTGCCACCCTTATGACAGGCGCCGTGGTACGATGCTAAATTCTGCGAGTCTTAAACAAATTCGATTTACTTTGTAGCACACATGTACTTTAAATCAAGCAATACATTTAGACGAGCCACCATATAATTCGCCAGCCAATCCTTGTGGCCAATATTGGTGTTGGTCAACACTGGCGGGTCTGTACAAAGTAATACAGGTCGCCAATAAAAAATTCATGGATGCACTGGATGTTTTTATAGCGCTAGCCGTTTGCACGAAGACTCGGCGAAGGTATATGTATAGGCTTCTTCTTCTCTAGGTCTGATATCGTGTGCCTCTATTAAGATTATAATCCTGTCCAGCGCTAAGCTGCCTGTCTTATCCAAGACATCCTTCCGCCGGACCCAGTTACCACAAGGGCTAGATCATCGGCGTCCCTCGGCTATCTCTTCAAATTCTTGGACGCTGCCATTACCGGGTCCTAAATGGAGCCCGCGGCACTTCAGCAAAGACCACTTGGTCCTGCCTCCACCTTAAAGCCCCCTTAATGAACTACGACAAGATGATCCTTACAAGATATGGTCATATCCCATACTGCCATATCCTTTCAGTGCTCGCTGCAGAATTTGCTTCAGTGCGCCCGGAATAGACCAATCCTGTCTGATGCCGTACTGAGCGTCCGATCGGAGGCCTAACTGGTCTCTAGTTTTGCGTTGATCCGCTATACGAATATGTTCATTAGTACTTCTTCATCGTGTCAAAGAGACAGATGGGGCGATTTATATCTTAGTCCGCATCCCTAAACCTGTCCCACTAGATTTAGGGATGAGAACTAATGCTGCCTTCCTTTATACCCACGGTCTGTATCTATCCCCATCATCTGTCCCCAGACACCATTTAACGGGTATATATATATTATATATATATATATATATATATATATATATAACAAGGAGGGGGGTTCTCCGCAGGGTCTACTGGCATGGTATATATATATATATATATATATATTTATATATTGTGTTTTGGTCATTGAGAAGAAGCTAACCCTAACGCGGAAAGCCAGCGACCATACTGTCATAAGGTCCGTTGGGGAAACCCTAGATATCTTTACAGGGCCGCTAATGTTGGGCCTCTAAGTAGCGCCCCTGATATAAAGGGGTGAAATGTGTACTTAAATATACATGTCAAGCAGATACTATATATATATATATATATATATATATATATATATATATATCACTATCAACTGGGTTCCTGTATGCGGTTGACCCAGTCGTAAAGTGATTTTATGGGCGTCCTTGTCCAAGTGTGACACGTCAGCAGCGCTCGCAGCAATAGACGCTGATGCCAGTGGTACTGCCGCGTCTATCGTTCTATCTGATCCTGGTTTTGTTCGGCATTAATCTGCCTTCGTACTTCGTAGAGGAAGCTCGTTATGCTGCGGGTCTGTTCAGCCATTATCGTTATCCGTAATGCACAATACAATGTCGGTTCAAGCTCACGAAGCGAAGCTGCTACGGCTCTGCTCTTCTTTGCGCATTGGACAACACTGGCAGCATCGACCTCCAGCGTTTTTTCTCTGTTTTTTGGTTTTGCTCTCTGCCGCCTTCCTCCTGTCCGTCTGTCGCTGTGTGTTCGTGTATGTACGGAAAGCAGATACGAGTTTTTGGGCCCCGCGTCGTTCTCACTGCACAACGGAGGCCGGCCGCACGTCCCACTTCCCAGTCTCTCCTGCCAGATCATGTCGTACCGTATTTTCGGGCGACTTTCCCAAGTCCCGTTTGGTTCAAATGGAAACTGCAGTGCTCTACTGAGTTTGAAAAAGCTGAGCATCATTGAGTTGGAGTAGAAAGTAGAAAAGGATCTCGCCAGAAGATGGGAGTCGCCCGACGACTAGCAGCATGAGCGGTAGTAACAGCAGCAAAACTAAAGCTCTCTCTTCCGCTATGCCTATTTCGCTCTTTCGGCTTGCAAAACGTTACGACTGTCTTGGGCCGAACGCAAGCAATACGACGAAACGGCTCTGTGTCCCATTTATTTAGATGAGTATGACGCTATCGCATTAATTTGTAGGAAATATGTAGAGTCCTGACAAAGGAACGAGAAGGGTGTATATATATGTATAAATGTGTTGAATGAATGTATTGTTTCTTAACCAATATTTGGTTTATGCACATGTGTGCTAGAGTTCTCCTACTCATAACTTTTATCAGCGATACTGCTTTTGTACACTGTTGGATATGATGCAAATTACACGATTTTCCGCATAGTTTGCATAAACACTCGGTCGATATCTCATGCAATCCATTTCGTATACATATCTTCATATGAAATCCATGTATTGCAATCCCAGTAACGAAGTATCTGTTTCTACAACATGAGCTCTCCCAACAGTCTGTGGTCAACGCTCTAGTCTCATAAAAATCAAGCCAATCAACATCCGCAAATTTATACTCCCATTCAGCAAGGTGATTCTCGAAGGCCTCCGTTCTCGGCAGTAAAGCATAAATTGCTCTGAGATCCTCCACAAAGAGCAGTGTCAAAGCCAACAAATAGACAAGCCGGTTGCGGCTAGTGCGGTGGACTACCAGCACTCCTTTTATAAAACTGGCTTTAATTTTGTCAAGTACTTTCAGATTTTCAGATAGGTGGGGCCGTATTACCTGTATGCCGTAAGCAGCGGTCGGTGCAATATTTAAATTAAAACAATTGAGAGCGACACCCAGCGACAACAGCGACAGGCTCCGGAATACTATGAAACGATAGAATGCCCCTACGAGCTCTTACTTCGACATGTTTAGTGAAATGTAAACCCTGGGTTGAAAGCTAAAAAAACGTGGGCAACTATACCTAGCCAATCTGAATGCGTGTCCTCCAATACAAAGCACAGCATTCTCAATACAGCATATACTTCGACCACAGGCCAAGTTCAGACCGTGAACTTAAAGCCATTGTTTTACCTCGCGAGGGAAGAGGTGTTTCGCTGTGAGGCATCTAATGTTTCTCACAGGTTCAGTTTCAGGGAAGCGACATGCAAGTTTATGTTAACTAGACTTCAAAGATATTGAGGGCGCGGAAAAACTTGTAACACCATTTTGTTCAAGTGGGGGTAGGAACTGGTGGAAGCGCGATCTCCGTTGATACAATTCTTCACGAAATGCTCTATACTGGCATAGAAATTCGCTGCATGTATATTTTTGCACCGCAAGTAGGTTAAATCGGCTGAACAAGTCGCAGACTATATCTCTTCGCCTTGTAGAAAAACAGCTCAAAATGCATAATTTTGTATAACTCTGGCTTTCCGCAGAACTCCACCATAGCTACCACCTCAGGGAAGGATACCACAGCATAGCATTGCTACGGTCATAGACTTGTACAACAGTAAGAGCCCTCTGTGGGGACACTCATCAATTAAATTCAACACAGAGCAAATATTACAGCATAGCACTTAGGGTGAAATATAATCCAAATGGAGATGTCACCTTATGTTTACCGTGTGTTAAGTAGCAGGATGCCAGTAGCATCTGTGATAAACGAATAGCTATAAAATTCGCTCTGTGAGCTTAACAATTAGTCAAATACTGTCAAATGTGCTAATCATTTTGTCAACAATTAAGAGTAACTGGTGCAAATCTGTATGAAAATTCCGATGATACACTCCGAACAGTAGCGTCGTGTCTTTAGCAAAGACCACAAAAAGCCAAGGATTAGCATTACTACTACGACAATTATTAGCATTGCTACTACGACCATTATTAGCACTGCTACTACGATTATTACTAGCACTGCTACTACAACATCTCTTAGCATTGCTACTACGACATCTCTTAGCATTAGTGCGGTCGACGTAAGGTAGCGGATCGAAGAGCGTCGCGTGCCGCGCCGACCTCACTCATATCATCTTTAGCCTCATCAGCACCTCCCAAAGTGGCTTACATTTTCGCTCGCCAAGTAGCAGAAGTCTGTCTAGCCAGATGAACAGAGCGAAAAAGCTGGCGAACGAGCGACAGCGGCGCTGGGAAAAGGGCAGAGGAAGGAAGAGGCGAAGACAGCAAGAGAGCGAGAGAGAGAGAGAGTACGGGTACAGATGAGAACTCACGAAAGCGGTGTAAGACGTGAGCCTAAGAACGCTTCTTAAGGATTACGCGCTGCGGCCAGCCAAATTAATTAAGACTGCCGGCGGTGGCGACACGCCAGCGCCGGTCGTGGTAGTGGTGGTGGTGGTGGTGGTATCAGCGTCTCCACTCTATCGTCCGCTATTGCCCTTGCTCCCGTCGACCGTATTTGTCTTTCGGTGTCACGTTCTTTATCTCTCTCCTCTTTATACACACACACAATCTCTCTATTCCTCTCCTTCACAAAATCTCTCTCTCGGTTTACTTCTCTCTGTTTATCTATTTCTCTGTCTGTTTTTTTCACTCTGTTCCTCGCAGTCACTCTGCGTTGCAAATTCGTGCCATCTTTTCATCCTTCATATGATAGTTATCCTTCTTGGCGTTGTTCTGGTCTGCTTTCGATTTGTTTGTTTGCGCCCCCGGTGGAGCAAAGTGGGATGCAGCAAAAAACCGCGTGTAGCCCCTTCCTTCTTTTCACCCTCCTCGATCCAAATACAGTATAGGGTAGGCCTGGCCCAGCTTGGACTGAGCCGGGTGGCTGAGTTGTTAGCAGTGAGGCATCCACGCATGCAGGAGCAGCAGCTGCAGCTGAGAGAGGGCCACGCAATGACGATGGATCCTTTTTCATTCGCCGACTTAGTGTAACTACGCTACCGCACCTGGTACGACCCGCGAGGGGCAGCCAAAGGGGGGAACTTTTTCTACTGCCCGCGGTAAGGCGGCCGCTAGTGGTAAAGGCCTTTCGTTCACTTCCTTTCTAACTATCTGGATATCTCTTTCCCGTTATTTTTGCCCTGCCAGCTCATTCTCTGTGTGTCTGGCCTTGTTAAACTCTGGCTGCTTCTCGCAATACGTGCACACACAAGGTCGTGTAGGGCCACTGGGGCAATCTCCTCCCCCGCCGCCCCTCGGCCCATTCAGAATTGGATGGTGGCGTTGGAGGTAGCAAAGCATTCGATAGTTATAGGAAGTAGCATTAAGTATCGTCCCTCCGCTCCCCCCCCCCCCCCCCGGCCGGTTACTCGGCCAGATAGCGCGCCATACAGCCAGCTTGCCGTTTCTACCTCTGTTTTTTGCTTGTTTACTGTGCCGCCGGCCTTCTTCGGACGAATTTATGAGCATAAGTTTCTCATGAGCAGAAAAAGAAGGAACTCGACCTGACACGCAGTGAGCAAATAATACCTTTCTATCTGCAGCTACTTACTTACACACTTGCCCACTGCTTCTATCAAGGGCTATTTCTGCGAGGACGACAATGAGAATACAATGAGAACAACTACAATAATAATGACGACTAATATAAAGACTCTGCGCTACGGCTACATTGCGACAATTGCTCTCAAAACAAACATTTACATTATGTACACGTTTTGCAAGTGTATTTTTTTTACAACTTCTTAATGACCCAGCTGACACTCACAGTGAGCAAGTCGCACATCGCTAGGGGTACATGCGGTGGAGGACCAGGTTGGAGGAATACTGCACCGCGCAGGAAGCGCCCGGTACGGACAGCATCTATAATGAACTTCTGCGGCGGAGTGCGCGCCACTGGACTATTCGAAGGAACAGAGTTCCTTATTATGCCTATTACCCAAGGCAGCAGGGTATCCTGCTGGGTGACTCCAGGAGCCAGTTTATCCAGCAGGCCGGGAAGCAAGCCCCCCTACATCGTGAGCATGGCCCACGTTCTAGCCGCAGTCCTCGAATAGACCATGGTACCGCAATAGTGGAGATCCGCTATCACGAGAATACCATATGCCCTGCCGCCTGGCCCCACTTGCGCGAGGTGATGACACCCAGGCGTGTTACTATTGGAGATGACAGGGAGACAGTAAGGTACTCGCTTCAGACCCCGAAAAACTGCGCGCAGCGCGGAGACGTAAATACTTGATGTCGCTCATTTCAAGAGACAACGAAGCACTGATCGAATTCCTGGTAGGCCATTGTCAATTTTTTTTATTGGACCGACCACACTTGTGGTACGGCGAAGACTAGCGGAAATATTTTGCACTTCTTTACTTCGCGTGTCAAGAAGACCTGCTGGCATAAATTGCTAGCTAGTCTTTAGGTGGGCCGCTTGACCTTATTTGTCGAGTAGTACGAGGCATTTATCGACAAGCAGCACGGCTACAGAGCTCGACATCGACGCTAACGGCATCTACAGCTCTCCTCACACGCATTGAGCAAGAATTTGCGTGGAAAGGTCAATTCTGTGCTGTGTGTTTGTTGGCTTCCGTGCCGCGTGCGACTTGGGATCACGAGCGCGTGCGAAGCCATTAAAATAATTTGAGACGACGGAATAGCAGATAACCAGCAATGTCTAGAACAAAGAACCGGTTTCGCGTAGGCCAAAAACCTTAGACCTCTGTTGTTAACACTGCTTATAGAAAGCCTGCAGAGCCGCATGCAGATGTGAAATCCGGCCGTAACGATAATCATGAACGCGGACGATCTCGTACCCTACAACGGAAGCAGATTCCGCCTCACGCCGGCGCTTCGACTATACGGGCAGCAGCTAACGTTTATAAGTAGATTCACATATCTAGGTATCACACTGACCTTCTTAGTCAAGCGTTGCTGCGCACATCGAAAAACGACACAGACAATAATAGTTGCGACAACGATACATAAGGGCTCGCAGATGCTTTTATTCACGACAGCTTTTCTCAATATTAAAAAAAAGCAATTTAACTTATATGGGCGATAACTAAGTATCTCGCACCAAGCAGTAGTTGAGCTCGCAAACCTGCCTTTCTAAAACAAGAATTAGGCTTACAAATTCCGCATATAATCGTCTTCTTTATTTTGTAGTCATTAGTCCCTAGTCGTAGAACAGATTAGAAAGCATCTCGCACTTCCCGAGGCCCGGGCGTATCTCCAGTTATTGCAGCCGCGGGAGGAAAACATGAATGACATCGACCCAGAGTCTTACACCGCTGGAGCAATACTAAACTCCGAATAAAGGGAATGAATACACATATGGTGATATGTTTCAGAGTCCATGCATTTCACCATAAACTGTGCCGGTCTGGGGCTTCCACGAGCTAAGTCACATATGGATCTATAAATATTATAAAAAAAACAAAATTGTGGTCAAGATATCATGATAATGAGTGCCACGCAGTCTCCTCACTAGCAGGACTGGGATGGATATTTTAATGGGTATATATATATATATATATTATTTACTAGTCACGGGACCCCAACGCGCTATACCCCTATGGCACAAATAGTTTGCTATAAATAGAGAAATATACACCGTCCAGCTATGCCAAAACACGGCTGGGAAAGCCGCTTAACAATAAACCCACAACACAGCTCTGCCTCGTCGTAAATGGTTATTCACTTGTTTTTTTTACCATAGGTGGACAGCTCCATCGTGTAACAAATCTATCTAAAACGAGGCGTCCATTCTTCTAAAAGAATTCAACAAGGCCCAACGACTGGATGTGTATGAATGATGGCATTGTTTCGACCATATCATAGAAAACGCGCGTAGAGCTCGGCGTTCTGCAAAGTGTATGTCAACACTTCTGACGACACCACTGGCCTGTCAATGCCTTTGAATGTTGTGACATATCCTCTGCATATGAACTCCCTATCTGGGGCCGAATTCTCTGAATAACTTTTTTTCTGTCTTCAAGTTTCTCCCCTGGGTTCAGTTCAACTAGAAATGCCAACATTTTCAGACTGTGCTACAAAAAGATCGGTAGATAGTTACAGGAACGTACTCAGGTGCTAAAGCTAACGTTTTTATTTTTACTTTGCAAAGATTGGCCATTTCACCAGCACGACAAGCAGCGCGGTAATATTTGTATATTTAGAGAAACAAGTATCACCCTAAAAGCGGGAGGACCTCCTTATATGCATGCATATACATATAGTAACATATTATAAATATTATAGACGTTATATACATATGCACGTGCTAAGGGCAGCGAAAACGACCACAAGCGACCCCTCTACGACAAATCAAATCAAATCAAAATCAAATCAAATACACCTTTATTTAGTCAAAGGGGGGAACATACAGTAAGTAGAGGAAAGTATATAATATTAGTAGGTAAGGCCCATCATATGACATGTGTTCTATATTGAACATCTATACGTAATTATCCTATAGTTGAAAAC